>DVPG01000061.1:0-13464 GCA_018239085.1 Yanguna spatiosa spatiosa
AAGTTTATTTTTATTTCTTAAATTTAATTGATGGAGATCACTATTCTTCTTAAATTTACTAAGATTTTTGTGGATTTATAATTCGTCATAAAGTCTGAAACTCTATCTGAGATAGGTGTTCGAATCGAATCGTAGTTACTGCTAAGGATTCAACGAGAACGTCTTGTGTAGTACGCTTCATAACCCCACTCATTTAAAACCAATGCACCGATGCAAGCCCTACTGATCATCGGTATAAACAAGGGATCAGTGGTCTTCCTCTACACATATAGTTATAGCGTCTTCTTCATGTATTTGATTTATCGCACTGACTTGCCAGGTATTTACCTAATGTCACAAAAGATACCCAACATTTATTAAGATGAATAGCTTAAAACGATATTTAATTATACCTGTATGCAATTCAAAATTAATCGAAGAAAATGAGCAAAATGAAAATTAGCAGGGAAACGCATAAACATTTTAACGCAAAATTAATTTAAGTAATCCAAGCACAGCCTATACACATACCAATAGCCTATTTGAAAAACTTAATATATGAGATATCTATATTAAACAAATTCATTGAGGGGCAATAAGAGTGGTAGTCAATAGGGCTCTTTGTATGGCGAGTGGTACGAGTGGCCGTTTAATTACGTGTCGGTACATACCGCGCCCAATAAGTATGGTATGAACAGCGCCGATCATCGTACCGGCTATCTACAAATAACTGCCAGTGCTTTACCGTTTCGGTACTTTTACTCTGGCGTCATGTCTGCAATTATTGAACAAGTGCATATTACGCACTGTAATATGCACTACATACATAATTAAATTACATATACCTATAATATTTTAAAAAAATCTATTTATTATACTAACAACTACGTTATATTAGAGGTATAAAATATTATAAAGAAAGAATTAAATTATAACGCAAAACAGATTTTTTACTCAAACATTATGCTAAAAAACAAATATGTTCATGCTATTCCACAAAATCTTTCACCAAATCAATATGTACTTAACAGAAACAACCCAAACAAAATAGTCTCCACACGTTGGAGCGAGACGGTCGGTATTCTATAATGGTTAGAAGTATTTAACGGTGAGATAAAATCTTAACAAAGGCGATTTGGTTGGCCGTCTTGTTTTGGTACTTACGGCATTCACTCATGCGCCTAAACACTAATTTACCACACGTCCAATTAACAGAGATCCATCGAAGGCACAAGCGCAGATTACAATACTCTATTTTTTGTAGAGGCGTGGAGGTATCGAAGTGCCATGATATGGTGGTATTACGGTAAATATATTGACCCCGGGAACAAGCCGGCGAGTAAGCGGTGCCTCGTCTATGATATGTAAATGATAATTGGTTTCCGAATAGAGAACGTTCCGTTCATGTTGCCGCGAACGCTCCGAGGGCTAACGATACATTTAAAGTCCAAATAAATAATACCAAATTATATATTTCTATTTTTTATGATAAAGTAATTAAAGTCAAAGATAAAATCATAAACTGTAAAGATAAATGAAATGCTCACTTACTCGTATTGAACTATAATGTGGTTCCTATCAATACTCTTAAATTTTTTATTAAAGACTGGTACAATATTCTTATAACTCTCATCTGGATAGCGTGGATTAATATTTATTTATATCCGTCCATCCATCAGCATTTTGAAGTCCATTCCTGAACATAGGTTTCCTATAATCGCCGCCACTCCACCTGATCTGCGGCCATTAATGAGTAACTGTTTGTAACTTAAAATTCAGTTCTCCAAAAATTTATATTCGTAAATGCTTCAACGTTTTATTTATGTTATGTGTATATAAAAACCGTTTATGGTTTCAACGATTTCAGTTTATTCTATAATTTGTCCGCTTGTCTGTATGTGAACTGATATCATAAAGAAGGACTTACTTCAAAGACAAAGTCACAGCACGCAGTTTCGTGAAAAGAGCACGCAAACGGAGGCAAGACAACACATTTGAAATTCAATCAAATAATCCGCATTGAGCATTTCACCCAGCGAGGTAACCGCGCCGACCGACCGGCCCCGGCTTTTGTGTACGTCACACCTACTAGAATTATCCGAGACGCCTTTTAGTCATTAATGGTCGGTTTTATTTGCTCTTATTTAATTTAGCATTTATTCAATCTGCCCCCGGCGCGATACGTGTTGTGCACCGTTCTTATTTCTCACCTTTTGTGACAGGGCTCATTGAGAGCGAGGTGTCGGGATGTGTTCCCGCGGGTTGCGGCTCGGCTTACACGTTCGACTCCGGTGCCTTTCATCGCGCACAAAACGTAATTGAATCCCACAGAATCCTACGCAGCCCGTAAGATTTAATAGGGCATTTAAACATTCGCATTGGCCATTGTGCATCGGTTTTGTATGCGATTATTCATCGCGGACCGCAGCGCAGCTAGCTTTCCACGAAAGCAGCGTGTGTTAGACAAAGTGCGGCCGACGGCGAACCGCAGTGTGCGGCTTCACATTTATTAACATAAAGCACTAAATACTACTTGAACAAATGCGCGGAAATGCAAATTCATGTGAATAGAAAGAATTTTACAGTAAGCTACATTATTTTGAGCATTTTCAAACTTTACCACACCTAGGCAGCGAAATTAATGTTAAATTAAAATTATGCGTGAATTGTATTATAGAACATCAGACCCTCCGGCTTCCAGACTAGTTCGCTTCGTTTTAAATTTAGCAGAACATCGGAGCACCTCTGTGCTAGTGTATAAACTAATGGAAACTACTAGTAAGTGAAAAGACTTTGGAATAGGTTTCGCCGTTTTAGTGTGATCTACCGATCTGACTAAGTGTCCCATCAGACGCGTCGGCGAGAAAGGCTCGTCAAGGAGCGAGAGTTCTTGTCTAAATGGACACGTCAGACGGCTCGTAAAATTGGCAATGGATCCTCGTAAATCGTCGATATTGAGCTGAGTCGCAAATTGCGGTGCGCATGTAGTCGCGCATTCGCTCGTTTGATCAACGGAAATTTTCGTTCGAATAGCTCTGTTTTTGTTCAATTCTCATAAAAATAACATTTTCAAACAAAAACAAACAATGTCTATTATTGACATACAAGGTAGCTTTATACCGTTAAATAGCTGTAACAAACTTAGTATAGTTAAATGTTCGTAGTTTAATTGGATACTACTGATAAAACAAAACAAAACATTTAAGTTTCAGCTTAAAGACATCCTTACTCAAATTAAACTTATGTATACCTACATGTTACTTACAATATTACCTACACGTTTAACACATACGTGTAACGTTACACATCTGGTATGAAACAGTCGCGGTGGACGATATATAAATTAAGTAGTCGTAAAATGTTAATATTTGATAGCTATACTAAACAGTAAGATATCAATCCTACTGTTTCTGTGGGTCCGTCGGCTCAAAAACCCATAGTCGGGTTTGAAGGAACGGTATGTCAACTATAAAAACGCAATATCATACATCGATCAGACGGTACACGCATCCAACAATGGCCAGTCCATTGTGGTCTGCTATCTAATCGTAATGAATATAAATTTTCAGATGACATTTACGATCGGTGCGCGCCGTGATACCGCATCTATATAAACGTGTTAGATAGAGGTTTTAATGCACACACACACCGTTCCGATCAACAATAAAACGCTACGGTGTACTGCGGCGGTATCAATTTGTAACATCGTCGGTTTGAAATATACAGTGTATCTTTCGATTTATCAACAAATATTGTTAGCCTGCTAACATTGAACAAGAAAATGAGCACGTGAAGTGGCATGGGCGTATGGAACTGCATTTATAACCAACGTTTCACATGAGAATTGCCTCACACGTCACAAACTCAAAAGTATATTAGGAAGTTGAATTGGTTACATTCTGTAGGTACATCTACGCTATTCGGGGCCCGGTAACGTTGTTACTTCAACCGATACAAGACGAAACGGTGTCTAATTTTCGTCTAAAGTGATAACGATTATGAAATATATGTCGAAGATATTATTAGAAACCATTTAAATATAAACGTTTCAAGAGCCAATTAAGAATTCTCGACGCGTAGCGCTGGTTAATCAAAATGGCAGCCGACGCTTTTTATTCCAAAATTATAACGTGAATAATTTAATCAATCCATTTCAATACATTATCGCTTATTTATCGGATTTAGTAACACGAAAATATGGATTCCTAATTAACAACGTGTATTTATCTAAAGTGGATATCGTCGTGTGTAATTCGTCATGTCTAAGCACAGTCACAACACACACCATCTCGCTGCGCCGTGTACGAAGCTGCTTCCGCCGAACAGGTTCGCCAATGATTTCTCATTTATATTATCGTCATTAATGTCCTCGTTGCTGGCACCTACTTTTAATGAATCTAGGGATCATCAATCGTTTAACTAACGTTACCACCATAATCAGTTGGAATTAAATTGTATGAGATTTCAGAAAACATAAGGACATTTAATCTTTTCCACGAAAAAATTAGCTCCTTGGAATCATTACAGCTTAACTTACGTTTACCGATAACTTTCTCTGCTCATGTACTTAAGGAACTAATTAAGAAACCATAAATATTTAGTTTTATATTTCGTAGAGCAATCTTTGACTCTAGCATATTCTAGCAACAAATGCATTGTTAACCATAGTATACAGACCGACTCTACATACAGAGAAGCAACGTTATCAATATTGGAAATTCGAAACATAACAGGAAGATAAAACCAGTTTTAAAGTAGCTGGTGGCTGTGGACTTTGTGTAATGTTCTTCAAAAACTATATCACTAACAATATAGGCGAGTAGCAGCTGGAAGTCGGACAATTTTGCAAAGTTTTAAGATAACCGTTCCACTTGGCGGCTAGTTCGGCGCGAATAGGCCTCTGCGACGAGGCAGACGAAGCTAGCGGCTGAATTATCACAACGACACCGTCCAACGTACAATTTGCCATGTTCCTAGTGGCACCGCCATTATACTCTTCGACGATTCATTCGATATAATGAGCGACGCTACCGGCCATTCTCACACCGTCCCAACATCGAACCACAATGTACGCGTATAGGAGTACCGATTAATTTCTTATAGGAACACAAGTTATCTAACAGCCAGTATAAACTCATTACGTTATGATGCCGCTGGAAATAATCATCACATTGCTATTCACATGTCTATACTCAGCAACATAAGAATAATATTTTTTATTCTGTTCTGAATGATGTTATTTCAATACGTTTTAATGCTTTTTCATCTTGTTAAATAAACAAAAAACGTTTCTAGGTTATAAATACAATTCGTATTTGAACAAAGCAATAAAAGAAAAACATCACATAAAGCCATTTATCGCGCTTTAACCACCGCGTGATACTAAACATTTTTAAAAGCCACTGCGTTCATAAAGTTCTAGGAGATTAAGAAATTAGCAGCGGAGAGCGCAAAAACTTTAATGTTCAAAAAACCAGCGGAGCGCGCGCTGCAGAGTGGTTTAAAGTTCAAAGCACTTTCGGAAAGCATTACCATCCACCGGACAAATAAGCAGCGGCACTTAGCCATCTAACTTGCACATCATGGTGCTTAATAATACATGCAAAATATAAATTATTACTATAGCTTTGTATAAACATCGCCTAACAATTACATTATAAGAAAGGAAACAACGTAACGTAACATCACGCCGGTAATTTATTCCTACGTTTTACCAGTTACGTTTATGTCCCTTCATCCAATAGAGGGTAAGCCTACTGCCATACATTGGGTCCAAATCAGAGCCACTACAAGAAATTTAACTAGAAATTCTAGTTATGAAAATCTAATAGGAGCCGACACGGGATTTGAATCCTTGATATCGCTCTCGCAACCAGTCCACCAACGTGGCAATCAAAGAAGGAAAACAAGACTCCTACGTGTGTCGATCACAAAACAACCAGTTATAAATTGTTATAGAGCAAGTCATTAATGAATTTTGTATTTTAGCCTATTAGTAGAACATGGAAATAGCCCGGAATGTAATCAAGATCGTAAATTTTGGCGGAGCTGTGTCCCTGACATCATCATATGTTGAAACTCATAAAACAACACTAATTTCGTATCAGATACAAATCATCACCAACGAGTCTTAAGATACATGTTTAATCGCCTCGGGCACCTGATTCTCTTTAATAGATTTTGTTTTAAAGAACGGTTCCGACGTAATTAAAAGGAAATAATTATTTTTTAACATCTTAAGAGGTAAACAAAATTATTGTTTAGTTTGATTTACGTGTTTGTATTAGATTTAATTACCTAAAATCGATTGTTTTCAAATGTAGAAACTTTGGAAAATAAATAGATAAGTATTGAATTATGTGACAAATTAAACATAAATCTTCTGAAACAACTTCTGTAATAATATCCATATTGGCAAGTAACAATTCATACGGGAAGGAAAATGTTTATACGTAATAATTAGGAGTGTTGTTACCAGTGTTGTTCACGAAGATGTCAACATTAAATTTATCAAATTACCTCATAGATCATTCTAAAACATACATAATTAGCCTAAAATCATAATGAACCACACATTATTTTCTTTAATTTGTAGTGATGTAATTATTGCTATAATTAACTAATTTCCCTTGATTATTATATGTCAATATATTTTCAGAGTCGTGAAAGGATGTCTAATGTTGGGAATGTTACGACGCTCGACATTCCCATCGGCATGAGCATTAATTGGACAACAAAAAGTTAACAGACTATCGAGCGATATGATAAATTGCTGTTAATATTGTGAACTATGACACACGCTAGGATTCTTTTTGACACGTGTTTATAAGATGCCAAACCGCGCTCTCGTCTCGAGGCGCGCTACAAAAACTGACGTCTCATTGATGTATCGAATAGAAAAAAAAGCACTATCCTGCACCGTTAACTAGTTAACAAAACGACGGATGATTATTCACCGCGGCCGTATCTTCTCATCTTAAATTACTTAAACAAAATTATGTGCGCTTTTATCTTATACTTAGATCGTTGGAAGATTTTCCAATGTGAGATATATAATTGAAATTTTCCATCTTAATGTTAATCTTTGGGGATTAAGAAATACAAAAAGAGGCAATAAAAGCTATTTAGAAATCTATTCGATGACTATGTATCTTTTCTTGGCAATATGTCCACGTTTCTTTGACATTGCTATTTAGACAACTAAATACAATAAAAAAACATAAACCAGCTTCAGCAATATTACACATTTGCATGCAAATGATTTATTTATTTGTTTACAAATGTTGGACATATCCGAAATTACAGTATGAAAGTGATTGATATTCTTTATTTCAAAAAATAATGAACAATGATGATTGTGTAGTCTAATTCCGATTTCAAATTACTTGGATATTCTCTTTTAAAATTGTAATTACTCGTGTAAGTGTGCGTTTTTTAGGATTCATTATAACGGTGAAGAAATACGTGAGAAGACCTTCACGCCTCAGATTTGACCTTTGTTTCCTGAGACCTGTGTCTTACTAGCTCGCGTTTGACCAGTTTGGTAAACGACGACTATAATCCAGTTCATTCAGAAGGAAGAACTATATCAATGATGATGAAACAAATAATTTACACAAAAAAAAAAGTGTTATTAGTTCGACTGATTATTCACATGTTCAACATTTTACAAACTTTAACATTCGTTGGTCGTGTTAAGGCCCATGGCGAGAAATTTATTGCATCAACCGTGAGTATATGTAAGTCGATGGCAATATTGTAGAAAAAAGGGAATGACAAAATTTACTGCATGCCAGCCATCGGCACCATTAAGCCAATCCTCTAGCCAATAACGTGGACACTTGACGTATGCCTTTCCATTAGGTTAGCGCGCAAGAAATACATCACGGCGAGTCTTAATCAAAGACCCGAAGAAACCGGCCGGGATTAATAAGTGGACAAAGGGGAGGAACGCAGGAATTAGGAATTGGACACAAACGAAAAGATCAAATGAGCGTGATGACTTGCTACATTTAATGTACAACGGGATCTTATTGTACCACTTTTCATTTCCAAACTAATGGAGCTTATCTATCCATTGAAACAAAGGACGACCCACGCAATTACGCAAAAGTTTTAGGAATCGGTCGTATTTTCGCGATTTAGATATATTTCATGAACAATTGATATTCTGATTTCAAAAACAACAGCAAATACTATACTTTACTCTTAATTTTTGACGTAGGTGCTTATCTTGATACTGTACGTTTCTAACTCAATAGCTACTGGGTGACTGGAAGATGACATTAAAGTTTAAATAACAATAAGTTGCGCGTGCGGGCGGGCGCTAACAAACCCCGCGGAACCGCTACTCATAATCAATTTATCTCACCACCCCACTTGGTAAAAATCGGAAACTTTTCTAATAGCGAGGCAGATGAGACCCACAGAAGGGTTAATTAAAACGAATGGACGGTCATCCGCGAACAGAATGTCGAAGTTTAGCGGATCACCAATTTCAATGCTTTAATATTATTACAAACTCCGCTCCGCGTTTCTTTAATTAAAATTAACGACGCAAAACTCTGACAGTCAAACGAATTATTAGTACAGAAGCAAACTTTTAATTAGTTCGCCTTCTTCTCGCGTTACTTTTGTGCATTTACTTGCCAAAAGTAATATAAATTAATTCGAATTCTTCACATGGACAATTTATATAGGTTACGTTAGAAAACAATTCAAAAAAAGTTCCATCACTCTAACTCTTTTTTCATTCCACTTGATTTGATTGTTCTCAAAGGGAATACTTTTGATAATGCGTACCTAATCCTACCATGCTTATTAAAATTTTGTTACACTTACGCGATAGTCAAACCAAAGAAAAATATAAGTTGTATCTACTAAGCATAAGATCTACTTTCTAGTTAATTTTTTATATAACGATCTTCTTAAAATTATAAATTTCACACCGCCGTCTAAGCTTTGACAAAGTTTGACATGATGTGGCTATACTTGCCCCGAATAGGCTTATTCGTATCAAATTAAATTATACCAAGCTTGCTGATCGGCATCACGAAACGGTAATAACTACCTTGTAATCATATAAGTACAATGAAATTCAAGAATAATCACGAACATTGTAAAGTCACTCAATAAATTAAGAAAACAACTTCGAGCTATACCCAACGTAACTTAGCCGAGTATGGACCTACTAGTAATGTAATTTATAAGTATGTACGTCAACGTACGAAACTTCAATTTGTTGTTAGGCATTTGTTCGCGTACTTCTAGCTACATACGAGTAAGATATCTAATTAAATCTCCTCAGCAGAAATTAACGATTAAAATTTCCAAAGTGGCCAATTAAAATTGTCAATGTACGTGAAACGATACAAGTGCCGGGCTTCATATTCACACGTCATGAAGCCCCGGGAGCGGGGACCGGTCGGCGCGCGCGGCGGGCGAGACAGGCTTTTTACTTTGAACACTTCTTACCTCGGCGCCTACGCGCACTGACGTAAACAAATCGTAAGATGAGATCAATGAATATTAAACAACCTTCCAAACAATTTCCAGCAACGTCCTCCTAATACAATAAACAATAAACCGGGTAAAACGAAAAAGGTAACAGCTGATTGCTTCATAAATTTTCAAACTCCGAGCCGTGCGAAGGACAGACAAAATTTGCTAAAAACTTTCGAAAAAATGATATAATGCACCAACTACCATTTAATAAGTAAAGAAACGTACTTAAGTGGCTTTCAAGGACAATACAATGGCAATTATAAATAAATACAATATTTTTTAAACAAAATCATCAAAGATAAAATCACCCGGTTTATAAAAACCTGCTTCCAATTATATCTGTTTAATTGATTTTTTGTTGTTGATTTTCTTTTTATTTCTAACCTAACATCACGCCTGTAGTCCCCGAAGAGGTAGGCAGAGGATTGTATTAGACTCCCACGTTTCACCAGTTACGTTTAACTCCCTTTACGGAGTAGGTGGTGAGATGTGGTGAGATAGATTTTATTTCTAATTACATCAAACATATCAAAATACACGCGCGTAATCGATGAAGAGGTAGACAAAGGAACTGACCACGTTTTACCAATTACGTTTACGTCCCATCATGAATTAGATGGTGAACCTATTGCCACACACCGGGCACATATCCATCCAAAAACCTCAGGTCTATAGCCAGAACAGAAAATGTTGACTAAAATAAGGACCATGATTTTGTACTACTCATATTTTAATATTGGTCCATTACCAGTGTAGTTTAAACGACAAATTACATAACTTGTAATCTCATGTATTGTTAAAAATAATTAACTTTTTATAAAACTAATTTTAGCAATGTTAACATTCCGGGATATAAATGTGCGGTAAGACAACCCGGCGCTCGCTGCACGCGGTATGTCGCGGCCTGCCTAGGCGCCGCCACACACCCGCCACCGACGGGCACAAGCCTAGGCGGTACAAGCCGTGCTCAGCGATCCACAACCCGCTAATTCTATATTCCATACGCCCAGTGTGGGATATATGACCAAAAACCACTCACAGCTGATCTATTGTCCAACAATGGCCTTAGAAGCCTGATGATGATAATAACAATATGATGTTATCATCAATTCCTTGCGTATAACGATGTTTGTCTCTCTAGAACCTGCTTCTTATATACACTTACACGTTACTCGTATATCAGTGAATATTGAGTATTCGACTGACCGGCCTGTTGCTCCGATGACGAGTGAAAAGAACTACTGAACCGGGGGTGGTCATTTCGATTCCTAGCAAGAACAAATATTTTCGCGATGAACACAAGAATTTGTTCTGTATCCTACAAAAACATAATTTTCGTTATATTGACGAGAAAAATTAAAGTTCCGTTCGTTTTATAGATTTTTAATAAAATGTGTTTGATCATAGTAACTAACGATAGCAACAAAAGAGGATAAACGCCAAACAACGACAGGCAACTTCAATCGAAACTTCTACGTTAGCGTCATATTGACGGAGCGAGCTGCCAGCTTGTTGCTTAACATAGGAATATCTGTGCGCATACGTCAAGTTTTAAAAACTGTATAACAGTGAGATAAAAAATATTATTCCTTAGTGCAAAATCTCAGCACTTTGCGGTGTTTAAAGGTCACGCACTCCTCCTTGTCTGAGAATTTTACACAAAAACCAACAATGAGTGTTTCGTCCATATTCGTTGCTAGTCATGATTATCCGTCGTCAGATTTTATGAAACAATTACATGGCGATTTTAACTATCACAACGAGTCTACCGCCATTAAGGATGACGCGTTTAAACAGGGACGCTTATTTATTTTTAAAGCTTTATATGTAAACTGATTTTATTTTCTCATGTGACCATAATAAACTCAGTATTTATGTTAGGGCTCGAATGCTCGACAAACCGAGTTCCTCAAGACGATAACGATTTCGATTTGAACACCAGTGGGCTCAATATACGTTTCACTGAACAGAGTACCGTTAACAAAACGTACATACATCGAACTTGACAAATTGCTTACGCTCCTAATACGCAGACACCTCGACATCTGAGGAGATGGAAGCCGGTATCGCATCTTGCATCTATACTGTGTTTAGATTCCGAGATAACTTGATCAAGTTGATGTGAGAAGCGTGGGGCGCTCGCCTCGCCGCCGCTAGCGCTGTTACCAAGTAGCGGGATAGCTTTTACTTCGACCGTTTTACGACGTGTAGTCGATGTCACGAAATCGAGTTATTTATTAAATTTAACGCCAACTAATCACAACATTATCGAGCCAAGTATTTCACAACGTCAGATATGACGTGTTTACAATTGTCCGCAAACATGCATCTTATTCAGTAGGTACGTTATGGAAACGTTACTTTGTTTTTAACAAACTTGAACACGTTCAGTCGCAAACCCTATTCAGCAGAAACTAGTTCAACATTCTAAATGTACACATACCAACCCATTTTTAAATGTGATACGGACTTCGACTTCGATCACCTTGTCTGTCGCACATCAATATGGGAAGCATAATCAATATGTTAATATCACAGATAAGAAATTTAGATTCCTACACATAAAACATACAGACGCCGACGTGGAACAAGAGTAGCCAGCATTCTTTCGAGATACGATCATAAATAAGGCAGTGTTCCGTTCAAGCCGAGACCATCTAATGAGTTTTTATCAACTTTAAAGTTCTATTATGCAAATAAAACTATTTAAAACTCAAGTTTATTTAACATATACAATTGTGAGTATACATTATAAGTAATATTATACAGTAGTTATAAAATCAGACCTTAAGTATATTAATACTTCACAAAACATTGACAGTAAATATATGTATATGCGGTTAGATAGACATTTGATTGTTTTAATAAAACCAGCTATCACAGAACCGTCTGGATTACCTTTTGTGGACGCATCAAGGATTATTTCTGTAAAATATTAATAATTACAATCTCAGCAACAGCGCCGTAAAATCATGATTGGCTCCAAGTGAAAACTCGTTACGGCGATCGTAAAAGTCGACAATAATTAGGCGGGCACAACCGCGAGCACCGATATGAGCTGATTACGAAAGAAATACAGTCGTAGCGCGTTGATTTATTGTGTGCTGCCCTGGGTTTCATCGCCTTCCTCCACGAATAATAACGACGAACGCATACACATGTGTTTAATGTAGGCTTAATGAAAAGAAATTCTCAACATTCGTCTTCCGCTCTCCCGACAGTTAAAACGTCCACGTTATTAGGTACAACTAATATGTAAATTTCATATATTATTGTGATTACAGATAAGGAGAATATCTTTATGGCGCTACAATAATCGTGATTTAAATTAAGCGGATAATTCGACACAATCATCGGCTATTAATAATTAAGTCCGACCACCGCGGCACCCGGCATCCACTCGGCACCTGCATTATCGAGCCACAAATTATCATTAATTACTTTAACACGAAATATGAACATACGAATATGGGTATAAATAATTCCCAATTACTGAAACATACACGGCTTTATTTCATATTTAACAAAAACCACAGTCAATTAAGTGAATTTAAAACGTATAACATAGATATGCGAGTTATATTTGCTGATATCTATTATATATGTATATGGATAGCTCATCTCGTAGTTCGTCTTTAACACCAATTGAATAATTATTAGCGCCTTTGATAACAGAAAAAAGAATTACAATTTAGGATACGGTAGTACGCATGCGTGTCCACCATTATTATACATTGTGTGATATGCGCATACATATTATAGATAGTTCAACTCATGTTTGCGCGCGGTGCGATGTGTGGGTAACCCTTGTATAGGTAGATATATACAATGACTTTGTATGCGTGACAAGAGGTGCAGTCAAGTGCAAAATACGAATACAATTCGACTCTCGCAACGTACACTATCGAATCTACAAATTGTCTACTTTCCAGGAAAACAATTGAAAGTTGTATTTTGTAGTTGTAAATAGTGCAGTATCAA
>DVPG01000062.1:0-13373 GCA_018239085.1 Yanguna spatiosa spatiosa
GATGGCGCTCTTTGGGGGAGGCCTATGTCCAGCAGTGGACTGAGATAGGCTGATGATGATGATGATGATGATGATACAACCACTGCTGGAGTAGTAGTATAATTGAATCATAATATACCTACATTTGTATATATTTACGGAACGTTTAATAATATAACATATAGCGTCAAGCTGTGTCAGTTCTGTGTCCCGCGTAACATCGTTCTCGTGGCCACAGTATTTAGAATTTGTCTCCGTCCGCGGCCGGCGACTGATGTGGCGAATTATTGTTTGGTTTGCTTTGTCGGCAAGAAGGCCGATGCCGACTGCATTTGTTACCATTTCCAATGTACACGTTCCAAATATCCATTGTTGCTTTTCACACCCAATACAAGGTTTGATGTCACTTAAGAAGCCGATAAGCCAAAATTCATACTTTTATATTGTCTATATTATACGTATTACCTACAATGTTAACATTGGTAGAGGGAAATGATAAACATCATCGCAGTATCGGTATGCATTGTTATAATTCATTAATATCAAGATTCATCGTAGTCTAATTATTGTTTGTTAAACAAAAATATGGAGATTTAATCATTTCAATTTAGATGAACATAATCCAATAGATCCTAACAGGTCTCATCAGGGCATAGATGGACTATTATTAGTAGCAATGACTGGTAAATGTAGATAATTTATATATATAAGTTTAACACATAGACGTCAAAGCATAATTACATTTTGAACGTTATTATATGTTAGAACTAAAAAACTATTATACCTAACCAACCGCGAGAGTATGTAGAGTTCCGAATGAGGCTTTCGATGTACACTACAGTGGGAATAAAAAAAATTGTATCTAATTCTATTTTACATTTATTATGTGGGTATGACAGGGTGTTCGCGGGGAATCGAACCCCAAGGTACACGTGCACAGTCAGCCGCCGACGCAAATTTCCGCGTCACTGCCCCCGCATGGAATCGTCATTTCTGCCCCGCGGGCAACGACTTTTATTTTTTATGCCTTTCGTTGTACTAAATTTGTTCTAAAAATACACATGAGTGAAACCGAGAAATATATTTATAATATATACTCGTATTTATTAAAAATTATAAATAATTGATTTATATTGATATCTAAAGTAATAGTATGAAGAGAAAGGCCTCTTTCCCGTGAATGACTCATCAACACAGATCCGAAATTACTGATGCTGGAACTACGAAATTTGGATAGCAGGTTCCTTTATTGGCTTGGGCAAGCAATAAGAAAATTCATTTTCAACTTTTTTCTAATACTTCACCTAAATTAAGGGATGCAATTTGTACTTTATTTACGAAAACTATGTTTTATACTGAAGTGAAGCGAGGGCAGGGCCCTAGTTGTATAGAAACGCGATAGTATGTACCTCTGTCTATGTACCACGCTTTCACCGCTGGGCTAGTAAAAGGAAAAACTAGGAATACTTCGTTTTTATGTACGTAATAATAGCTATGAAGCTCATAATACACAAGCCTATAAATTTGCAATCATCAAGTAGACTTGGTGTGTTTGTAAAGCAAATTCTCGCGATATACCTACATTTTTTCATTAAATTCAACACGAAACTACTTGGACGTGATCAAAGCAGCGTCTTTTATGATTTATAACACATATTATGATCAGCCAGCGGTTGCCACGCGTGGTCAGGTCACAATGATATGAGATACTGCCCTCTCGATGCATCTGCTCGCAGCAAAAAAGAAAAAATATTTGACACGGGCCAAATATCAGCGCGGTATAAAATTTTCTACGCTACATTCATCATAGATTAATTTGATAACAGACAATTATACTTAAAACATAACAGATAACGCTTCATAAAAAATCTATTACTACTGTGGTTAGTGATTAATATGTACTCTTTATATTCGAGTAATTTTTCCTTTAGCAGTCACTCTTTTTTGTGATGAAATATAAAAATACTAGTCTAACATCATAAAACTATATATGATTGCTAGGACATGCGACACGGACCCTGAGAACCAGAGTGCTGAGCAGGAATTGAAGCTGCAATAATAGTAGATCTAGGCTGTAGTAAGCTGCTTCAGTGAATATTGACCGCTGACCAAACTTTCCAGAACTTTTAACTAACTTTTGTCTGTTAATATCAAAACAGATTCAACTCCTTCAGTTAATGGTATACCCGTTACTTATTAACCAACCAATTGCTCCTTACTTAATTGACATTATTATTTAATTATATCCGTCGCTGAGTTGTTTTTGAATTGTTACCTGTTTGGTAACAATCATGATTTTTATAAATGTGGTATTCAATGAGACGTGTAAAGTCTGCTCTCTGTCAGCAGCGTGGTAGAATATCGCTTCAACATATTACGAGAGGAGTTCCGAGTCAAACAGTGCAACGACAAGAGTGTTGATGAAATAGTGATACCGCTGTACCATGGATAATACACCAAACAATGTTCAGAGAAAATTATTTGTAGGATTATAGAAAGATGAACACCTGTCCAAAAACTTGAGCGTCAACATCTCAACTTACAAAACAATGACAAACACGTCCACACAATCGTGTAATCGGCTTACGAACAAAACCGTAAACACAGCTATTTGGGTTCGCATCCAAGTGTCAAACACTTAAGCCGACATAATGCATTTAAACCTAACCCAATTTACTGAACGCAACGGGAATATCCATTCAATACATTGTTTGACTTAAAAACTCAACTGTGATCCACAATAGTCTTTATTACAAAGGCGTAAAGTATATTTTTGTGTGATTTTAAAAAGCGATATATTGTATCCTTTTCAAAATCGTTGACTTTTGTCATTGAATCTCTCTTTGTGTGAAATCCCACAATAGCTAATGTACTCATGATCTTTTCAACGTTGTCATCTGTACTAAGTACTCGCGACAATCATTTATACCTTGTTACCTGCAAGAAATGCAATGCCACCTTTATTATGATAGCAATAAAGATCGGTTTGCTTTTAATTTAGTGTTGATAGATACATTACTATCTGTACTATGAATGTAATTGAATATTTGACTTTCGTAACTCGTGTGACGGGGCAGGCGCAACGAATTTACTTGATGTTTTAATTGTGAAAGTTTTTTTAAAGCTTTACAATGTTAACTCTACAATTGATTATTGTCAACTGTAACTGACTGTATCTGGAATAATTGTTTAATTCCGCATATTTTAAGTTTCAAAATAAAAATGCTATATACTTGTTCATATTAGATATCACATGATATAATGGTGAAGTTAAACGTCGTGAAGCAATCTACAATCTACAAGCCTTAGAAACGTTCATAATCTTCTCTAAGACGCTCAAATCTGCTTATAAGTATATACGAGTACGTGGTAGACTAAGGCCTCAAACCATCTCATTCTCAAAAAAGACGCTTGTACGATTGTGGAATGATAAAACATTTGATGTGATATTTTACAGACATACAAAAATCTTCAAAACTTTCACTAATTTAATTAAAAACATATTTTCCTAACTTCACTGCCATGCGTACACCTTTATGTTCATAAATACATATACATATATAGGCAATATTTGTAGTTTTAAGATATACATAATGTAAAAACAACTGGCTATTAACGAAACCACGTCTTAAAAATTAAAAACACATGACACCGTTAGAAGTTATTAAAACTTGCTGTGTCTAAAGCGCCCTCCATGAATGCTTCCTGAAGTAGATGTGTATGTACATTTTAATTCACAACTATGCCTAATATATGCGACGTAGATTACCAATCCCTTCAACTACATAAACATATAGTTTTAAAGTAGTCCCACTTACCTTGCATACTAATATCTATTCGCTATACTACCTACACTTCTAAACAGGAGTACGCGTGTATAAAATACCTTAATCAAGACTAGTCTTGCGATAATTCTAAGATGCGTCCCTCCCCTGTCCTCCCTAAGCCTGGGAAATAATATGCCCGGATTTCCTATCGAAATGTAAAGGGTTTAAGTCTGTTCAAATGTGAGTTCATAGACTTCACACGCCGTCGGAAACTTTCTGGAGCTTTATTAAGACGTATTTCTTAATGTACAGTACAAATTAACAACAAGACAGTTATTAAGAACCAAATAATGTGCATGCATTACTCATACAATATTACATGTCGCTCTTTTAGGGGTCGCTTTAAGCACTTTAAATAGCCAGTGTCCTTTCCCAGAATCTGTGACCAGAAGCTGTGACCGTATCAAATTGTAATTGGATTAGCGATTAGACATAATTAATGCTCAAAAATTTGAATGAATTGTTTCATAAATATAATTGATTGATAGTACCTATTTATCTTTTTGTGTGTTTGGGCCAGATAGATAAACTCATGAAATTCCGTGGCGGCAAAAAGGAATTGATAGTGTTAAAAATATTATATATCCCTACATATGTATGTAAGTCGTCGCGTGCACACATCTGTTACGCCACACCCAAGCATCCCTTTCTTCTGTACATCGACACCCCATTCAGTGTTATTGAAAGACCACACCATGTGCGTCCACATTAGCTTGTGAGAAATTGTTAACAATAGTTACGTGGTTTCGGAAAATACCTCAATGCATTAGTACTTATCCAAAAACTATTTAATTCAACGATACTTTTAGGTAAAAAAAAATTTATTACGGCGCCGGCAAGCATATAACATTTAATAATAATGTTTATAACGTAACGTCACGAGTGTAATCCCCGAAGAGGTAGGCAGAGGAGTATAGTACTACACTCTCACGTTTCACCAGTTAGGTTTAGCTCCCATTATGGAGTAGGTGGTGAGCCTGTTGCCATATACTGGGCACAAATCCAGACTCTGAGCCTCATATAATATATATGTCGTTCGTATGTCGTTTAATCTCAACATGTCTCATCACCAGGAGCTCTGATCGCCAATACATGTTGTCTAAAAGTCAAAATCATTTGGCATTAAATTTATCCAGTTGACAATTAAAGTTCAACAAAAAGCTTGTAAAAATGAATATCAGTTTCAAGTCCGTAAAGTGTGAATGTTAGACTATTTTAAACTTATTTATAATTTATGCATATATGTATGTGTCAGTTGGTAATGCATATTATAGTACTCGCGTGTTAGCTAACGAGCGAAGTAGACATCTCCGTGTGGGCGGCGAGTTGAAACATTGTGACCTCTGTGAACTGAGTAAAGTTTGAAACTTGACGAACTTGGCGAAGTAAGTGAATATTTTCAATAGTGACAGTTGAATTTGATGCAATTATAAGTTATTGAGCAAACTTGAGATATATTTCGTTCATTGTTAAAATTTATTCATTATTATGATTAATTATGTTATAAGTTGTTGACCGCGTTGTTGGTCGAGTGGTTGTAAGCGCGACTGAGTTAGATTCCCGGGTAGGGTTAGGTACTGTTGAATTTTTCTACCCTGAAATTCTTAGTAGTGACTCGGAGATTGGATTTGTGCCGGGTGTATGGCACAAAGTTCATCACTTATACCACGATGGGACGCAAACGTAACTGGTGGAATGTGGAATGCCTATCTCCTCGGGGGTTACAGGCGTGATGTTACGTTTACTTGTTAGCCTCTTGGAGTATATCATTAGCGCCCCTCGTAGTTGGCCTAAGAACTAACATATCTTATATAATAATATATTCTCTTTGCAGGGCTGTATTATCCAACATCACGATCGAAATGTATGTGGCCAGCTGATTCAAAAATTGTCACTTTCCTTACTGTTACTTTACGAGACTTTCATATATATATTTCAAATACTCACCGAAGTAAACGGTTTGATAAAATTTTATATTCTGCTATTACTAGTGTCATAAAAAAATTATATTCCTACTAATTAATTAATGAATATGATCAAGTGTATGTTTTGCAATAAAGCATTAAGAATTTATAAGTAGCATTATTTCATCGGTAAATGAAAACACACTGAACAAAAGTAAATTAACTTCATCAAAAAGTTCTTACAAATGTAATTGTTATAACAAAACAACAAAGGTTACAGCGATCCTCTTAGATATTCCACAAAAATCGGAATCTTTAAAAAAAGTTGAATTAAATGGCTCCATCAGGAGCTATGTTGTTATGTGTTCATACTCCGGATTGAATGTTAGAAGTCCACGTTTTAATTATTTAATAATGAATCAAAAGAATCACAAGTGCTATTAAATTGAGTGCATTGAAGTGTCGTTTCTATAATGGTACAATTTTTATAACATGTTAATACAATACAAAAATATATATAATTAACATGAGTGGACCGTGTGAGCTTAGGAAGTAGTTGGTAGAACCCAACTCATCACTTCGCGTTTGAGTCGTACATTTATAATTTTTCTTATTGGATGGCCAAGTTAGATTGTCTTGGTTGAATTAGACCATGCACGCCATCTCTGACACATACTTACAAACTCTAAAAGTTTAATTAACCTTTTCACAGATGTCGCTACGGCCAATAATTCTAATTTGATTGTATACCCATCCATTCCTTTGGCTAAAACTAGAATGTGTATGGAACTTATAAGAAACTGTTTTCTTTTCTCTGGTCTTTAATAAGTATGTATGCATAATTTTGTCATACTAGTATAACTTACCCGTATCCCGCGGAGAAAGAACACATACCCCGACCCCATTCCGGGATACCAGGGCATCATAAAAGCTAATAAAGCCTGCTCTGACAGATCGCAGTATAGCACGGCCTGAGTACGTACAGCTAAATGTTATGGCCGCTTACGGACAGCAGCGTAGATGGTGCGAGAAATTATAATCCGCGATTACCAACCCGCATGCCCAGCGTAGGGATTATGAGCAAAAACCCCTCAGGGGAAGCCTATGTGCCGCAGTAGACTAATACAAGCTGATGATGATGATGAACCATCATACTTATACGAACCAACTGAAATATTGATTATAACCTGAAATATTCATTCAAAAATATAAAACGAATGAACTCAATTTCATGTTCCAAGCAAATATTATTTCGTTTAACAAATAGATGTTTAATTGAGTATTATTTGTATAAGTCTCCTTCTTTACATAATCTAATAACGACGTGACTGAATAAAATTGCTAATGCCACGAGATATATGTACATTTTTATTACAGCCCTCGATTCATTCGACTGTGAATACTTACGGCGACCTAGATATTCAACCGATACTTACAGTTATTTTCGAGATATTTTCCGGGAGAATTGTCGATATTTCATTACTCTAATGTTGTTTATAAGCCGAGCAACAAATAGAGACTATGCAACAGTAAGAGATTTAAAAACGAACTTGAAAAGTGCCGGTTCATGGTACTCAAAAGTCCCAGATATGTGTTATTACTGCATTTCAATAATAATGTCTTAGATTTATAGCTTTGCTAGTTTTTCGAAGTAGGTAACGCTTAAGAATAATCTGATTTTTTTCTTTTTTAGACTAGTTATTTACCTGGTCACCAAAGGGAATATACTATCATTCGTATGAAACTGACATTCGATTAAGCAATTTAACGAGCGTGGCATTAAAGGGGCACCTCAAACGCTGCCACTATATACATATCTGTACTTCACATTTTCAATGTGAAGAAACTAGCACACGAATAACAAATCAGCGAATCCTTTTGGATCCCACGATGTTTGTGGCATCATGTATTTACTGCCACCGTAGCAGTAGTGTAGCTCGCAAGCTACGTATACGTCCGCGTAGCTTATCGTAGCAGTACATGCGTAGTACCATGTGTGGCGTAAGTTAAGAGCGGTGCCCTTAACGCGACCCATCCTCGAATTACACTACAGGAATTTCATAGTTTTTGGACCTTTTGTCAGTGGTTGCTACATTTGGGCAATCCATTCTTCTTTAACACAACGTTACATATGTATGTAAGAATTCTAAATGTGGAAATTACTAAACTAAAAATGGTCATTTCAAAAAGATTTGAGCAATTTTCGATTTAACTATTAAGTTTAATTAGGTAGGCAGAGGAATACAGAACACTCCCACATTTCACCGGTTACGTTTACGTCCCACTATGGAATAGGTGGTGAGCCTATTGCCGTTTAATTAGGAACTCTTAATATATTATCTAACATCATCATACAACTCATGATCGCTTAGACACTTGAAATCACGAAATATATAACTTGTCTTCCCTCCCCCCTTTAGTCACCCAACGTCACAAATTGATCACTGTATTATATAAAATTATTAGTTAACTTTCATTATTACAAGAATTTTTTTACATTTGCAGCCCTAGTTAAGTGTGACAGGTAGAATCTATTAATATTAAATTTTTTTAACAAATAACAATAAAAACGTTTTTGAAACTAATAAGTCTTTGTCCTCACTTGTAATGTTAAAAATTTTCTTGCCGGCAATAAGTAATTAAAATTAACTGGTATGCCTGAAATACTTATACATAGATTTATATATTCCATGTTTAAGCGGTTAACAACATTTGTAGCTACGATGTAGGTGTAGCGGTCTCGTAGCGGCTACGAAAACTGTAGCATGTATATTTCGTTCGATTATTAAAACCGTTCAAAAATAATCTATTATAATATAGATCATTGTTTCGAGCAAAATAAATGAAATTTCAAGTGAATGTCACTATTATGTGGTTAAATTTAAATTTTATTGCATAGTGAGTTTTACGTGTTATATTATAAACAGCTAATTAAATTGTAAGTAATACATAACAAACATTACAAAAATAGCGATAGTCTAGCTTACATTTTCGCCTCTTATTCCGAACCTGCAAGGTTCAAATCCTGGTAAGCACTTCAAATTTTACATAATTACATGCGTTTTTAAGATTGAACACCTACTGGGTGATGGTTGATGTTTATGAATTAACCATGCACACACCTAAATGATATAGTTCAACCTTTATAATATATTTCAGCAACTACAAAGTAGTGTCTAATGCTTTCAGTAAATAATTAACATGAGTACGTTCATTGTGGAAGTGATATGTGTTTTAGCGGGAGTCGAGTTCACAGCACTACGTACATCATAGTTTCTAACAACTAACAAGTTTGCTCGCACACTTTGTTACTTAGCACTTACAGACTCGTGGTTTGTGTTACCGTCTTTCTCTCCGGCTCCGCAGATCTGGGCTTTATATTCTTCCTTCAACTTAAAAGGTTCTTATCTTAACATAACAATGCACCGGAGGTAGGCAGAGGACGGTAATACTCCCAATTATCACCAATTATGGTATACGTCCTTCGGACTATTCCAACTCCTAGTACCTTATAGGACCTCCTTTGAGCGTACACCGAGGCTCGATATACACCGGACTAAAATCTAGATTCCAAGCTACTCCTAGAAATTTCAAGGGGAATTGGAAACTCGCACTGAGAATTTATTATTATTTATTCCTTTAATTAATTAAAACGGTAAAAAATAGGTAACTTTAATTAACGACATAACCTAAAAATTACAAACAACATATTCAAGTATACGTCGCACATTCCATAATATCTGCTAACTTGGTTACTCAGCGTGACAAAGCATGGCTATAATTCTTCTCATTTTGAAAAGAAACTTAAAGAATTAAATATTTTCACCAAGAATACTATAATTTTTTCTTAAGATTTTATTAAGAAATAATATTAAGTAGCGAAAATCATCCCTATAAAATATGGCAATTCGTTAGCGGATCAAAAGAATCTCTGAGCATAACGAATAGACGTTTCGTCGTTGAAATTCGAAGGAGCACACCCAAAAACCTTAATTAAAACCGTTGATCGAGTGATTAAAATAATTAAGTGACGTCACGAGAGATTTTCGGGGGGTGAAAACAATCGCTTTTTACATCACGTTACATTTACAGTTCCGGGCCGTCTATGTTTTCAGTCGATTCTGGGACAATAGATGAAGATAGAATTACAAAATTAATCTTTCAAACAAGAAACCTAATTTCAATCTTCCACCGTTGCAATAAGGTTCATAATACTACTGGTTAATACGGTCGAATTGTTTAAAAACTTGCGCACGTAGAATTGAACTTTAATACGCAAGTAATATGTCACAGTTTGTAAATATTCGATTTGTTCGATGTGCGACGACAGCGCGCAGTCGCCCTCGAATGCCGCCAGTGTGCTCTGTGGCGCCACTTGCACAGTCGTGTACAAGGGTGCTACCAATCCAAACCCCATCCGTGATCTTAGTCAATTGTGTCGTATAAATACAACCACAGTCAATTTCAGCCTTCCATTTAATCGGTAGGGTCGTTCTAAGTAGTACGTTTCACGTTTCAATTGTTTGATAGTTGGGTTTTTTTTTCAATAGCACACCAATTAGTCAGCGTAATATTTCTACCGTAATGTATACGGTCTTATGAAAGCCGGCAGCGTCAGCGGCGCCGAACCTTTTCCCGTAGCGTGTGTCAGTTACATAACTGTTCCGGGCAAAATCGATATCCTGGGCGTATAAATAACGAGCGGAAGTTTGAGAACAGCTGACTTCTCGCCAGCCACTATGCAGCCTCCGGTGAGTTTACGCAATATAATTTTTTACATGCACTAATATGTCAAAATATATTATTGTTTTCAGTAAAAATAACATGAAATGATTGCTGATATACCTAATGTTCAAGAAATAGCGTTCCTTAACTACACTGTTTTATGTCTAGAAATTGAAATGTAGGTAGTCTTTTCAGCTGCTGTGTCATTCAGACGAACTCTTTGTCTTGATTTTAATACATTCTATATCGGACCTCAACATCTAGAACAACGACTTGGCTCCAATCCAATTCAAACGATATACGGCCTTCATTAAAAAAATTTGAAAAGGGATCTGCGAATTTATGTAAATGGAATATTTTTATTATTATCAAATCGTCACGCCAGATCTCTCCTGCAATAGGTATTTATAATTATTACACGTTTTTTTATTACAGCTTGTAATACTCTTGGTATTTTTAAAGTAAGACATAAATAAGTAACGTAACATACGTAATATCACGCCTATAATTCTCGAAGTGGTAGGCAGAAGAGTGTCGTATACTCCCACGTTTCACTAGTTACGTTTACGTCCCATTATGGAATAGGTCATGAGCCTATTGCAATATTCCGGGCACAAATTTAGACTCCGAGCCACTACTAGAAAATCGAAATTAAAAAATCTATGTATAAATAAGCAGTAATAAAAATAAATTTCCTAATTGTAAGCAGAGGGTACAGTCAAGCTACAATCTCGTTACCAGTTAAACCGTTCTTTTTATGGGAACATAATAGGCTTCCCTTAAGGTACTTTATATAAAATTTCAGCTACATTACAATATCTTAATGAATATACGGGCGGGGTGTAGAACACCATGGGGCAGTGTCCCCCATGAGCCCTGCTCGGGTAAGGAGGAAGTCCTCGAGGCCCGTAATCCCTACGCTAGCGACGCTAGCAACGCAGCGTAGGATCTCCCTATCCCTATCCAATGAATATACTACTTGTTCTTGTAGTCGGCTCCGAGTTATTCATTGAATATCCATCCGTAATCCCATTCTTTATTAGTTCCTCATATTTTAAACGGGGGTGTAAGAGAGCATTTACTAAGGTCGAGACTAAGCTCAGTGACGCGTCTTGGGAGAGACGTAATCCAGCACTGAACAAATAAACTTTAATAACTACAAAATGTCAAAAAGCCAAAAACTATTTTAGGTATGACAAATATTAATAATCCATGGTGTAATAAAATTTATATCTAATCTTTTTCTATTCCCTTGGCTACGAAACCTGGCAATAAATGTCCCGATTCAGATGAAACTTTGCTAACTGCATGCAGCTTTTTCAAGACTATATTGGCAAATGTATTCATATGTCATAGATAGACACGACTCTCTATATGCAAATAAATCGTTACTTTTATATTTCATTGTCCTTATTATCAGCCTGTTTAAGTCCAGTGCTGGACACAGGGTGCTCCTGTAGGGTATTTGCTCATAATCCCCCGCATGAGGTTGAGATCGCAGGACACAGCTTCTCGCACCTCTTATGGTTACCTGTATTGTAATGCTGCGCAAAAACAGAAAGCTATCGATCCAATTCCTAAGAATCAGAAACGCAGTCGCTACCAATGTCATCAGGATTTTTAGTTCCCAAGTGATCTTTTAAAACAGAACCTGTATAATAAAAGGTTATTTCCATTAAATGAATGAAAGATATAAAAGACGTGATTTTTTATTATTACATCATTACGCTATGACTCTCACTGGATTGGCGGAGAGCACCGAATGCCCAATACCTTTATTCATACAGATCTGGCGTGCCACTTCTCATTTTATGATCTTTTTTTAAACCCTACTTAACCAGGTCTAGAATTTTTCCGTTGTATTGGCCCTTTGAGGACATGTCGAGATACGAGCTAGTGGTTAACTCACCTATCGGTACTTGCAATCTGCCCCAAAGGCCTACAAGGTTAACTAAGTACCCTAACTATCGTGGCACACGAACTGTCAGACTTAGAAATTTGAATACATTCGAAAATCGGACGGTGAAGCGATAGGAAGAAGGCTAGGGCGCGATTTTCAGGACTATTTTCCTTGTTCCCCAAGTTTAACCTTGTTGAAAAACTTTGACAGATCTTAACACCTTTCAACTACAGGCCCTTATCCTATATCTTCACTAGAGTGAGAGAGGAGACACAAAGTTTTAAAACCAAGGAGCGAAGATGTGGGTGGAAGAAGGGTGGAATGACGGGAGATAGAGCACGGCAATTAGATTCGAAATGTTATGTAACCCGAGAAGCTAGTACAGTTTTTTTTATATCTGAATAGAAATATGAGAACGTCAATACAAAGTGTATAATATAAGAGAATGACATTAACGCCGAAGGTCGGACATCGGACGGAGCCACCGGGACAGCCTTGCTATCTAAGTCTTTACATAACAATATTAATTGCCACAATGAAGACACGATTTACAATTTCCAACAATATTTATTTATTCTTCATTGTTGTTAACAATTCCATTGTTGTAAACAATGTAATTCCAAATGGCGTTTTTTTCTAATCAACCTAATTGACCATGAAAATTTGGGATAAACAGCTAATTCTCCTAACTACATATGTATGTCTTTACTTCGATTTGTATTAAAGAATTAATAGTAATACACTACCAGGATAGGGTTACTAAATAAATGTATCGGAGTTCAAGATTAAGAATTATTAATTAAATCTCTTTTGCGAACTACGAAGCCTGAAACGCTCGTTAGAATTTTCAAAGATTATTTTATCCTAAAATAGATCATGCTGCCTACTACTTATTATATAGGTCTTTATCATATCTATAACTGCCGCTTTGGTAGAGTGGTTTCAAGCTGGACAGCTTATCGAGAGGTCCTGGCTTCGAATCCCGAATCGGGTACTACTGGATTTTTCTAACTTAGAATGTTTAGTTAAAATTTCTAA
>DVPG01000063.1:0-13361 GCA_018239085.1 Yanguna spatiosa spatiosa
CGAGGACAGGGCGCGATGGCGCTCTTTGGGGGAGGCCTATGTCTAGCAGTGGACTGAGATAGGCTGATGATGATGATGATGATGATGAATCAAGAACTGATGACAATGCGATAATTTGATAAATTCGTCTCATTATCTTGATCAGGATCGCCAGAATTATGTGATTAAACTGCTATGGGGTCACCGGTGTCCGGCATTAGCTTATTCCGTTAGAGCTGTGGGGGTCACCGGTGACTGAAAAGAAAGGCAAGTATTTAAATATTTTTGCTGAGCTCCGCCAGTCACTCGTAAATGGCGTTATTTTATGTGTAGGGTGACTTTTGTTCCGTTCGTCAGCCGAGCGGTCTAAGGCGCGATCTCAGTCGCCGCTGACATTATAGCACATCGAAACAAAAACTGAAAAATAAATATAGTTTAAAAATACTCAAAAATATGCTAATAATAGCATAGTCGTAACTATGAAGTACATCGAGCTAAAAACTGAAAAATAATTCTTAACATAGGTAGAAAAATAATAATGACCAAAAAATATTAGTATTATTGTGAAAAAAGCGTGCTGTGCTAGAAATACATATATGTATATACGAAAAAGATGGCACAAAGAACTCCAAGTTTTTTTCACAATTATTTTTCAGTTTTTAGTTCGATGTAGGTACTATAAAAGCGTATTTTTGAGTTTTTTTTAACTATATTTATTTATAGATGAAAAAATATTCTAAACCGGTTAAGATGTTTTTGAGTTTATCTATTACAAATGAACAAACAAAAACACAAATGTTCTCTTTGTATTATATTAGTATGGAAAAGCGGTAAAAGGTCAACCAGCTTGCACGCAGTGTATATAACTGGATGTGAACTGGTCACCACGTTTTGGAGGTCTTCATCTAATCGCAAATGGAACTGCTGGAGTCAGAGATGCGCATATACTCGCAAAATTTAGCTTAGAATTTACTTTGAACCGTATATAGGTTTTAGTATTACAATATTGTGCCTGTACACTGGCGTATGACGTACTCGTAGGTGTGTGAGGGGCTCAATAACATACAAAGCCCATTAGTATTTGATTGGACCGGTATCGGTCTAATCGTGGTCGTCGCAAACGGAGCTGCATTATATGTTAATATGTTGTGCTATAATACATATTTTGGAAAACTATTACAGATGACTGCCTCGTTGGTTGTGTTGGTTGCAAGCGCGACTGCCGATCAAGAGGTCCTGGGTTCAAATCTTAGGTCGAGTTAGAGTAGGTAGGTCGGGTAGAGTTAATAGATTTTCTAATTTAGATTTTCTAGTAGCGCTTCGGTGTCTGGATTTGTGCTCGGTATATGGCAATAGGCTCACCACCTATTCCACAATGGGACGTAAATATAACTTGGGAAACGTGGTTGTGGGAGTGTACTACACTCCTCTGCACACCTCTTCTGGGATTCCAGGCGTAATGTTGCGTGTTACATTGTAATATACCTTCATTACCAGCAACCTAAGTCCATCGCTCGACATAGGCCTCCACTGAGAGGTTTTTGTGTATAGTCCCTTTGCTGGGCATGCGCGTTGGGGATCGTAATGATCGGCTCGGATGGAGTGGATCGGCATGACCTCTCGCACCGTCTACGCTGCAGCCAGGCCGTGTAGCCGTGCCTAGGCATGCCGTGCCATACCGTCATCTGCCAGTGCTGGGCTTAGTCGCCTCTAACGACACCCTGGTATTCGGGCATGGGATCGGGGGATGGATACTTTCTCTGCCCCGAAACGAATATGCTTTGCTATACTTTATACTTCTTCTTCTTTGTCGAGTCGATAGCCGATCTTTGATCAGCCATCGTAGTGAAAGGATTAATCGCAATATCCAGGGTGCGTCAGGCAGTGCATCTTACGTAGTCTCATCTCATATAGTTCGTACTTAATCATAGGTTACAAACATTTTTGTTACGTTTTAATCATACATAGTTGCTGCTCGGGGACATGATTTAGTTATTATTATTAATTTTTTTAATGTATTTATTCCCTTTCATGCACCCCATACTTTGGATTTAATGTACTTTATTGTTCCGCCTATGACGACCTTAATAGGTGTTCAGTGTCGCGCGGGGCAACGTGTCCGGGATTATCGCTAATGTGCTGCGTTATTTTCATTTATGACCGTTGACTTTCTTCGCGATATACAACGAGTCGCTAATTAGCTAAATAATCCAATAATTTATTTCGGATAAGATAATATTTGGTCAGGTTAAGCGTTTTCAATGACTCGACTTGTAGAATTATATGTAAATAATAAATGTAGGCAGTAGCGATAGTCAATAGTCATGTGTATTAAATGATAATAACGTAACATGACGCCTGTAATCCGCGAAGAGGTAGGCAGAGGACTGTAGTACAATCCCATGTTTCAGCAGTTACGTTTATGTCCAATTATGGAGTAGGTGGTGAGCCTATTGCCATATACCGGTTTCATAACTCCAGTTTCCGAGCCACTACTAGAAATTTCAAGTTAGAAATATCCAATAGCACCCGACCCGGTATTTGAACCCAGGACCACCCGATCGGCAGTCGCGCTTGCAACCAACACGAAATTGAAGTCAAAATATTAGTATGTAGTACTACTGAAATTTGTTTGTGGCGACATAAATACTTACTTCCTAACTTAAACTATAATTTTTGTTAAATATTCCAGTTGGACAGTATTTCTTGATACTTCTTGTAACTTAGGGACACCCAGACACCCTGACAGCCTTCAGTAGTGCAGTAGCTGTAGTGATTTACGCGTATCTGAATGTATTTGTAGGACCAGACCGCGTAATTTACTCGGATAGCGTCGGTCCGTTTTACGTGGACGATTACGGCCACAAGGTGTACTTCTTCGAATACGGGCTTCACATATTCCATATCGACTGTGAGGGCCAATTTGTCGAGGTAACTACTTTGCATCTGACCCTATACATAGTGGCTAGGTTCTTGAGGTAATGTTTCTTTATTTCTATGATGTATATATATACGTAACATCACGCCTGTAATCCCCGAAGGGTTAGGCAGAGGAGTGCAGTACACTCCCAAGTTTCACGTGCTATATTTACGTCCCGTTATGGAATAGGTGGTAAGTCTATTGCCATACACCGGGCACATGTCCAAACTCCGAGACACCATTAGAAGTTTCTCCTAAAAAATCTAAGTTAGAGAAATCCGATCGTAACCGAGCCGGGATTTGAATCCAGGAGCTCTCGATCGGCAATCGCGCCTCCAACCAACACGACCAATGAGTACCTATTGTACAATTTTAACATACTGAGAGCATTAGAACCATTATTGCATTTGTTTCTTTTGGAAGAAAAACATATCTTCATTTATGTATTCTACTAAGCAGGACTTACTTTCATTGAACACGTTTTAATCTGAACTACATGAGCAGGTAGAACGAATGCGATGCGATGTATCCCAGCTTAATATTACTGAAGTCAATCTCCAGTTTATTTGGGGGCTAAATAGAAGGATTCCAAGTGTACGAGTATACATTGCATATGTTGCTTATTATCGTTCGAAATAGAAGCTAGATGTATTGAGAAAGTCAGTTATCTGTTGGTATTAAATATTGCCCTTTTCGCTGATTTCGCTAGACAAAAGAAAACGAAAAATACTACTACGACAACATGGGGCGTTACGTCATAGACTCTGACGGCTCCAAGCTCTATCAGATCGCGCCTTGCTCCAGCACATACAAGTTGCAAGGTGACATCTTCGTGAAACAGACGAAAGATTGCGGCCATTCGGATAGGGAGGTGGCAGGCTGTAAAATGGCGATCAAGGACCCTCGTGACGTGAGCATCTTACCAGTCGTGGAAACGGTTGATTTAACAGGTAGGTACGTGCAGGAATATTTTATTAAATTCCCACCGCATTCTATCAGAGACAGCAGTTACAATAAACATCGATATCAAAAACTGTTTGTAACGGCAGCGATACAAGTCTTGGAAACCATCGAGTATAATTTGGGCCAAATTTTGGTCACAGAATAGGTACATACATACATATCCTCACGCCAGGTCCCTTACGGGGTAGGCAGCGAGCACGGATTGCCAAATATTTCTATCTTTACATACTTGCCATACTTCTTCCACATTCATCAATCTCTTCATACATGCACGCCGATTGCGAAGACTTCTCACTCCCCCATCAGTCAGAATTCGACCTATTTCGTCAAGATATCGTGGACCATCGACATTCGCATTGTATATCTGTTTCGTCATTCTTTCATCAGCCGTTCTCTCAAAATGTCCGAACCATCGGAGAATAGGTATTTGACATTATTATTATTTCGACATCTAGTAGGTATTATGTAGATCAAAACATGTATTTTCAGATAGCCTAGACCCAGATACATCGAAATACCTTTGGGACAGTTTCGCTCACGTCCTGCCCAGAGCCCTCCGAGACGTCGCGACAGCGAAGCCCAAAAATCCTATACATTACCTCGCGCATAAGCTGCTGTTCCATAAGTATACTATTCCATGTTTTGATCACGTAATCGAGTTCCCTAAACCTGGACAAATCTAACAGATGTTTAATTTTACTTCGGTACTTTTACTTTTATTCAGACTCAAAACTAATTTTTCTACTTTTGTTCTATTAACTCAAGTGTAATTTATTTATTTGTCTAAGTTTCCGATGGAATTTTACAAGTAAATAATGTACTATGTAGGATTTCCTCAGTTCCATGAGCCGATGTCTACTGCTATCCGTGTAATTTTAGATACAGTAAGTCTGAAAAAGAACTGGTTGCAATGAAGCACGAGGCAGATGATTACCGAGAGAAGATCTTCCGGGAGCGCAAAGAGGTTAGTTAACGTTATAATTGTTTACTGTTTGTATGGTGTATACAAATGGGCATGAACCCACTTCTACCTGCATAAGGAGAACTGTATCAGGAAGATTCCAATCAGTTAAGTGGCAACGTCTTGTACCATATTGCCTTGTTGCTAGTATAATGTTGCAACTTCAATTTATTCTATTTAACCACAGTATGTCACTAATAATTTTTGCATGTGGCACTAATTGAATTTTTTTAGAATCCCATTGCAGCCAGCAAAGCGTGGAAAGCGAAGCAAGTGAAGCGCCGCAAGCCCGAAGAGTCCGACGACACCATAGACAGATTCATTTACGACACCCACCTCGCCGCACACGACTTCATCAGAGCTTTGAATTGTCTCAACGATTAACTTTCATACCAATATATTACTTTTACATTTATATATATCGTTTTACATTCAAAGTATGTAAAATCCATTTACATACTTTTCGCTCAATGAAAAGAGTTGAGAGAACGGGAAGATTTTTTTATTGATAGTAAGTGGTCGCCGTCCCTTCTGGACATTTGCGATACCAAAGCAGTATCAGTGTGTTGCCGGTGTTAAAAAATCTTCCAACTCCCCATTTGTGGGGACCTTCATTTCAATGCGGGTAATGGATGTGGTTAAAAAAAGAAAAAATAAAATAAATACTATAAAGGTACGTACAGGTATTTATTTATTGTTCAAGCGTCTACTAGATATAACGAGACACACTCTTGTCGACTTTCGTCCCAATGGGAAATTATCATTATTATTATAAAACAACCATACGCAATCCTAAATGTAACTACTACAAGTCTCGGATCTGAGGAGATTTTCCAATTCAAAAAAATAACCCACTGCCAGAAATATTTGGTCTAAGTCAAAAAAAAGAAGACACGAACATTATCTAGAAAAATTATTACAAAACAAAAAAAGAGAGAAAATAAAAACAAAACAAACCTAAGTTTTAAAATCGCTCAATATATTATTGCGAGCTCGGTCGCCCATCTTTTTTTTACTACCTACCATTTACCATTTTTCGAAAAAATCTAAGCATCATGTTCTTGTAACACATGAAACACATCCTACATGCCTCGACCCTGTAACACACCTTGATGGTAGCTAAAACGGTACAATCGGCCTGACACGTGCTCGTCATTACGAGATGTTGGTGAACCGTGTGATGCGGTTGAGCAGTGTGGTGGTGGTGGTGCGTTACAACTGTACGAATGTAGGTGAAGATAATTGTAAAAGATCCAAAAATGTCTACAATCATAAAGATTCTAATGGAATTAGAATTTTACCTACAGTGGCATGAAATGGAAGTGTTTTTATAATTATTAGGAAATTACGAAGTTAAATATTTCAGTTTATGTATGGGCACGCTAGACTATATGAAGGTAATCGGCATGTTTAAAAGTTACGAACGGTAGATAGTAGAAAAATTGGGGACCGAATCAATGCCAAATTATAAATCAGAATTCAAGGGAGAATAAAAGCAACAGATTTCTGCCTAAATGAAAGGGATGCACGGAGGCAAAGGGAAAGAGTGTGGGGAGGGGGCTTGCTACAGAATGTTGCAAATTTAATGCATTGACGTTCTATGTATCTTTGTAGGATGCCGTCGTGCTATACGATGCAATTATTCCACTTCACCTTCATTAAGGGCCCGCTGTCTGGCAACACTGCTATTATTCAATCTCTTCAGCATCAGCTGCTCCATAAACTGGACAGTGTGAATAATTCAGTACTACGTTTATTGCCGTAGTACAAGATCGTAACCACCAAGCGAGGTTTCTCCTAATTGTTTTTTGGAGTATTTTTCACTACCATCAATTTTTTTTTCGGTTAAAACTCTTAATGTTTCACTCTCGAGCAGGTACAAAAGTATTATTACTCAATCTATTATTTACACGAGGAAATGAAACTAGCACTGAGCCGGCCTTATGTTTGAGTGTCGAATCAATCGACTCAATATTCTCCAGTAATAATACACACGTCAAACGTAAGACGCGGGCGGTGTTATATTAAAATTTGGGTAACAACTACCATTACGAAAACTTGAATTGCAGGGACACTACCACGACAGGTTAAAGCATTTTATATAGTCAGAGTAATGAACTTTCCAAAAATAAACGATACCCATTTAGGTACTATAGATTAATAGTTGTTCACTAAGTACAAAGCAACACAAGAGGTAATTTGTAGCATTCAAAATTCAACCAAAGACAAAATTTTGATATCGCCTAATTAGAACAAGGAAGCAATAGAAAACGCAGTATTTAAACAAAAGAAAAGAACGAAGTACTAGAAGGAATATATATAAACTAAAAATATCAAGAACCCGATGAATAATCCGAATCCCAATCAATATTTTACACAAGCTACAATCTTAAATCAAATTCTATGACGTAGATGAGTTCGAGTTTTGGACATTGACTACGATGTTGAAAATATAGATTATATACAAAGAGACTATGCATATAAACATATAGCAAGAAAACAATATGGCGACAACGTAGCGGTAAGGGTCGCCATTTGTCCATGACTGAACTCAACAAAAATTGTCTATGCCAAGAGCGCTGACGCCATATTGTTTTCGAGCAAACAATTGAGAATTCCATTACATACATCCATATTATAATTTATCGATAGTTAGGCTTCCATACGAAAACAATACTAAAAGAAACGCATTGGACATAATAATAATAACGAGGATTTATTCAATAAAATAACTAGACTGGCCTGATTGAAAATGACCGATTTATATCTGTAACAGCAGAGACATCAGTCGCCTCGTGAAGCAAGGAGCTCGGTTGAACATTCATTTTTATAAAGATAAATTATAATTAAGTAATTTTACTAACAGGCAACACAGTGTGGTGTCTAACGCCACAGATACAAAATCAGTCAAAATGAAAGATTTAGACGACACAAAGGTGAGTTCACATTAAGTTTATACTAGTCTGGTTTTTTTTTATATATATACTTTACTCAAACATCTATATTACACATAGATTATTATGACATTAATGAACGAGGTCAACGGTGTGATAGACAACTAACTAAACTAACCCATGAGCGTGGGACAAGGGGCCTAAGTAGCGCGTCGTGTACGCAATTCTTGTCCGGCCCTTATTTAACATTATTAATATTATTAACATGTAAAGACTATGGGAGTTCGATTGTGTGAATATCGACATCACCGCTGAGGGAGGTGTGGGAAAGAGACAAAACATAAAATGTACGTTAATGGATTGAAACAAAAAATCCTCATACCCGTGGCAATTTGCCTAGAGTATTAGATTATGTTTTACGTGCAGTCAACGAAAATAAGGTACTACTAGTAGATTTTCTTTAATATACATGTACTTTTGAAGTTATTCATCGAAATAATTTGATACAAAACCGTCAATATAATTATAGTTTTACACTTTCATTGAATAACTGTACATAATTCCACCGATGGATCAGAGGGTAGGACTTCATCTGTGTTGGAGTTGCTGTTCTGTCATGCTGCAATTGCTTGTAAGATGTTCGTTTGAGATGCTGTGATGGACCCAAAGTATCGTCGAACTTTTCATTCGTTTAATTCGGATATGTGGGTACGATACTTCGGGATGGATGTGTGTCAGTACGTCCGTCGACAAAACGACACACAAGCCGATGCGTGCAAATGTGTATGAAATATATGTATAAAAAATAAACACCAATCGACATAGACGAAGCAAATTCTAATTGAAACAAGTAGGTAGATAGGTAGGTGTGAATTTATAAAAGCGCGTTCAAATCGTCGTTGGCCTCGAGATGTGTTCTAATTTTTTCTATGTACAAAAACAAGATCGCGACATTCGCGGCGTTGGTGTGTGAGCGTATCTTCCACACAAATATTTCATCTGGCAACACTGACTAATCCATCTATCAACGCAGTACACGCGAGTTCAACACTTGCACCCTCACGCCATACGGGTTACAATCGCGTACACAAGTTTGACAAATAGCATAATCTGTGTGTATTGTCCAAATGTGACAAAAAAATTATATTCTGTTCTACATTTCAAACGGAACCGTATGCAACACAAGTTTAGCAGCTTATAAAATATTTTCACATAGTACATTGAATGTATCGATAAATCTATAAACAGATTGAACTATTTATTACATAGTTGTGTATCACTAAAGTTATTTTTTTTATTAAGATTCACTGGATCTACAATTAACGTAGCCACATATCATGTACTATTTTATAAACGACCATCAGTTAAAATTTTCCGACTAAAACCTCGCACTGAACTTACAGTATTATATCATCAAAGATAATGCAGATGTAACGTATCCTCCCATATATCTCTGAAATATTATTATTAAAACGCATTCCAAAAATAATTTTCGAGACTACCTAAGACTCCAGCACTTCACCAGCCAATTCCTTCTGAGGAATCATCGTCTACCTTCATCGACCTAACGTCACTGACATTATAATAAAAAAACAAAACAAGAAAATCAAAATCTACACGTGAGGCTCTGTTCGGATGATCGACCGCTGTATCGACAAGTCTATTCGATTTGGGTTTGAAAAAAAAATTCTCTCATATCCGGCTATCAAAATGACGTTTGTTATACAATTGACGTAACGGTCACTTGTCAACTTTGACAGTTCTGAAAAGTGGCGCCAACGTTTGCCGCCTACGTCAAAACGCGTAGGGTGGATGTGTATCTATTTAACGAAATTCCTTTGCCAAATGTATTGCGGTATAATGTGGTATTGTTTGGAGTTGAATTGTGAGTTGTTCGCTGTATTGGCGTGTGCGGGGTGGTGGGGTGTGTCGATCGTCGGAGCAGAGCCGGCCGGGTGGCCGCTGTTGGAGGGCGAGCCTAAACTCGTGCGTCATACGGTGCGGGGCGCGCTCAGTTGCCGTAGCTGTCCGCGTCGGGCGCGTCCGACTGACAGTCGAACGTCTCCGAGCTGTCCGCGTGCTCCGGATAGTACTCCCTGTATATTTTGTCCAGCAGCGCTTGCCTGTGAAGAGAAATACTGGCGTGTGAAAGGCGGACAAATGAATGCAACATAAATATGGCACATTGTTGCGGTTTAGGAGCAAACGGTCAACGCGAATGATACTCGGCCAGTTGCTGCAATATATTCAAGAAAAATATTGAGTTCTTTAAGTCCATTTCAACAATGACAAAAGCGAAAAGTGCAAACACAATAATGCAAAAGTATATGCACCAATTCACTGCCACGTTGGTCGAGTGATTGGTTGCAAGCGCGGCTGTCGATTGAGAGGTCCTGGTTCCAAATCCAGGGTCGGGTACTATGTATTGGATTGTTTTTAACGTAGATTTTCTAGTAATAAATTTCGCCTAGTATATGGATATAGTCTGGATTTGGGCCCGGTGTATGACAATAGACTCACCACCTATTGCATAGTGGTAAGTAAACGTTCCTAACTAACTCTTCCGGGGTTACAGGCGTGATGTTACGTTTTAATGATTGCACTACATACGTACACAAGTTCAGATGTACATATATATAAGTCGAGATATTGTGCTTGGACTTTAATGCAGTAGTGACACAACTGTAACTAATTCCAAGAGTACTGCAAATGCATTTCATTATTATTAAATTTTATAATTATAAATGAATTGGAATAATATCATACTAATTGTGTAGGACGCCAATGCAAGCGGACACAAGCAACGATTCCGAACACAAAATCAAAATAGAAGAAGCTTCGAGATCGTTCTGACAGTTGCTTCAGACTCGTTATGGTCCAGAATAATCCTCAAATATGTAGGTATGGATTCGGAATATTTTTTAGTTGCCGGAAGTGCCATGTGATGCCATAAAAACGCTAGGTATAGATACCAAATGGAAACATTGGTCGTATTACGACGTAATGGTTCTTAGTCTGAGAGGTGACCCGCGCCCAACAGTGGAGCACTGAGTTTTGTTGTTGTTGATGACGTAGGTGATGGCGACGGTGGTGACGCCAATTGCACTCACTTGGCAGCGAGCCCTCCACCGGGCGGCAACCCGGGGATGTTCTCCTGCACCAGCAGCTTCAGCACCCGCGAGAAGTGCGACGAGGTGTCTTCGCGCTCCTCCTCGCTACCGGCGCTCCTCTCGATCAGCGCTGGAAACAGAACAAAAAAAAAAAATTTTAATAAAACCACAAATAAATAACTATACACATATACAAATAGTACACTTGTAATCCCAACATCATTTTATGTGTGTTTGTGTGCGTGTGTTTGTGACTGTGTGTGTGTGTGTGTGTGCAGTAAATACGCACACACACAAGAGAAAGAACCGAAAACCAACTAAATTAACCCATTTGGAATCATGATCGATCGTTGCGGATATCTGAAACGGTGCCATAGGAAAAAAAAATTTACCAAGGCTCTACAGTCAACGCGGGTAGGTTTATAGATCTACGACACGTAATATATGTACGTGTGGTCAGAAACACATAAGTAAAAAAGCTACATATACGCAAGTAAAGTATACACAATTAATTTGAAACACGTTCATTGATGATACCGTTGAGTTCATGGCATTTTAATAGTTTCTTATTCATGTTAATTAATCATACATTGTATACAAGCAATACAGCCAGTTACATTATTCAAGAGGGTCTGTGTACACTAACGCTCAGTACCGATACGTTCTCGTTCCCCGTTAGCAGCATTGTGGGTAATATTTTTCTTTAGCGACTCGAAATCTTTCCTAGTTTTATCAATATTATTCTTATCCGAGGCATGTTCGATACATAAAGGATTGAATTGATTGATAAGTTAATTGAATATTCCATAATTTAATTACACGATTCGGGTAAAGAACTACGATATTTTAATCCACATACAATCCGTACGCGATACCTCTAGATCAGTGTGATGACGTCACAGCTGCGTGTTCATACACAAACACCTATAATCCGAGTTTTAAAGGACTAATAGATTGTTAGCCACAGTATAACTCTAATTCAATGACAAAAGCGCTGTTTAATCATTGAAAGGACTACATAAATATGTATATAGTAAACAGGTCTCAAGTAATAGCGCACAGGTCTGAATGAAAACAATTAACCAATTCAAAGGTGTAAATCTACACTACACTGGAGACCAATGTTATAGAGATATTTTAAAAAAGAACTCAAAACATCAATGATTAAAAATGATTCTGATACTGATGTAATGTATCACCATACAAATCAAACATAAATCAATTTTACAATAGATAAGAAGAACCACGCACATAATTTCGTTACTTATGGTCATAAAAATACGTTTCAAGTTCGAGCGTATTAATTTATTACATGACCATAATTTAATTATTATTCACAGCACTAATGATACATAGAAATGGTATGTACAGCATGCCTATGATTTATACATTACAACGGAAAATTACATTAGCACCTATCATATGACACTTATATTTAATAGGATTATATAAACGGATATATTATGTAATCATAAATTTAAATCCAAAATATATACAACGCATTCACAATTCTCATTCTATGTCCTCATAACTCTGTTCCTTTGTTTCTTCATTGTACAACTCTTCTTTTATAATAGGTTACTGAAAACGCTGTTAGATAATAGTAGGACAAGGATTCCGTAATAACGTAACATAACATATCATCACGCTTATATGCCCCCGAAGGGGTAAACAGAGTAGTGTACTACACTCCCACCTTTCACCAGTTATTACTTTACGTCTCATCATTTAATAGGGGAGAGCCTATTGCCGTACACCGAGCACAAACTCAGACACCGAGCTACTACTAGGAATTTCAAGTAAAAAAAACTCAATAATAGGCGACCCTAGGGCTCGAACCCAGGACCTCTCGCTCGGCATTCCCGCTTGCATTCACTCCAGCAATGAGGCAGCGATTTTCGTAATATTCAACTGCAATCCATAATAATAATAATACACTGCCTAATTGATTATGGGCAAAAATCGTAAAGACGTGACACTGTTACAATCAAACGTCTTGTTCGAAAGCAATTTCAACGAATGCAAACAAAAAAATAAATGCAAAGACACTTCTATTCGTTGTGCAATCTGCGCGAGAACAGTTAGTGGGCACTTGTTTGTTCAACAGTGTTCAATTAACGTCACGGGCGGAACCGTGCCGCTGCAAAGACGGCGCGTTATCGTCGTCTCTACTCCATACTATCTATCACCTGTTTATTATATCGGAGCGTATGAAGACAAGCGCTGACTCATACCGTACATGTGTGCGTATACAGATTATACATTTATATCGACTTTGGACCGGACTTTGGATACAGGTAAATTCGGTACGGCCCTAATTCGGTGACGCTCTCAGAGGCTTGTGGAAACTGTCACTTCAGAGTTGGCAAGTACGGCAGACTATGTATGAGCCTCACCTTCTTTACGTAAGAGTTCACAACTGATCTGTTAACGTAATGTGGCCTGCGTGACCCTATTATACCGTAACATCACGCCTGTAATCCCCGAAGAGGTAGGCAGAGGAGTGTATTACTACACTCCCACGTTTCACCAGT
>DVPG01000064.1:0-13296 GCA_018239085.1 Yanguna spatiosa spatiosa
ATTACACTCCCACGTTTCACCACTTACGTTTTAAGTCCCATAATTGAAGAGGAAGTGGGGCTTTTACATCTAGTTAACGGCAAATGTGTGTGTTACTAAAAATGTAAGCAATAGTGTATTTAAAAGAAAATTCATTACCTTACACTTCAAAGTATTAGAAAGTTAAAACTTTTTTCAACCATTCGGTTAGTAATGGTATAGAATGAATTGGTCTAATCTTTGTGTCCTCAATTTACGTGCAAATGGTTATTTTAAGCGTTTGTACAGAATGGACGGAGAGTGGACACAGAATGGACGAAAATCGGATAGAAAACGGTCGGAGGAAGATGGACGACGGGAAAATAATCTCTCTTGAAGTGATGAATGTGACCTGATTTCATATCATGTGTAACATAATAATTATAATGAATTGTTCAATTACTGCATAGAAATATTTTACATTGGTAAGTGTTGCAAGTAACTTGTCCCTTTTATACGTATTTATATGTACATTTACCTATATACTGTACTGAACTGACTTAGTACACTTTCACATTCATATAATCCAAGAAGGATTATTACTAGATAACATTAAAATAATATCCGATGTAATACACACGGATTACACGTGCCGCAACAAAGTGGAAACGCTTCCTGTCAAAGAGTAACTGCGGACTACCTCTAACTGGAACTGAACAAAGCCAACACTGAAATTTCTAGTTGATATAGATGCAACGTTGGTGACGTCGATAACTTTGATTATCTGTCAGATTACCCCGTTACAGAATCGATCCTTCAGAAAGACGCCCAGCGTCCATAGCTCGCTAAGCGATCTTAAATTGGTGGACCAGTCACACTATAAGTGTCCACGTCTCGGCTCCGTATATCATTACAGGTAGGACGCACTCATTAAATACTTTTGTCCTCACGCTTTGCGGTATCGGTGACGAGAAGTTATCGACATAACCCAAAGAAATTTGTAGCAAAACCGATAACCATTGGAGTTGATGAGTTCTGGAGCGAAGACCACGCCCTGCCAAACGTAGGGGAAGACGCGCTCCAGCTAGGCGGAGTGAAGATATAGGCAAAGTGGCTGACAACAGTTAGATACGAACATCGAAGAACGAGTCGAAGATAGAGCTCAGTGACGTGCTATTAAAGAGGCCTATTTCCAGCAGTGAACGGGAATAGGGTGATCGTGATGATGATGGTGATATCGTCATTAAAACCCTGGTACAGAAAATGCATATGAACCAAATAGGCCCAATACTGGGTGGTAGGGGAGTCAGGTGTCTCCGAAATCGACGTGCTTGTATGAAGAGGGTGATGAATATAGAAGAACCACGTCAGGTCTGTAAGTATAGAGATACTTGGAACTCGATGCTCTCTGCCTACCCTGTCAGGGACCTGTCGTGAAGATATGTATAGATATTTATTTAAACCAAATTTTTGCTTTGGAATTTCCGAAAAGTTTTCCTTCCTTAACGATCAGCGTTTCTTGTTACATTTAAATTTAACACCTCATTGACCTGAACTTTAGTTTTACAATTAAATATTTTTAACTCAACCCATATACTTAAACATTCAATACCCGTGCCCAACAGTGCAACGATAAAGGCTCGATGATAATTCTTTAAAAATTAACATATAGGTCGTTTGTCCTATATGAACTGATTTGAATAAACATTTGACCAATTATGTTTATGTACAGATTTATTTATAAAGTAATTGGTGTACATTCAGCTAATCTGAAAGAAATCAACGATAATACAAGGACCTTCGACCTTTGAGAATAACTTTCCCGGGCTGCCCCATTTCCCGCAACTTCGACCTTTTCTAATGACAAGTCCTTCAACGAATATCTGTCTGTATGAAAAAGTGGTCGATATCGCTCAACCTTTTCTAGTATGGCGGAAGGTTTCGAAGTAAATTGATGAGAGTTAAAGGTAAAGGCAACCTCGACTCTCTTGACGACCTTTTTGTATGTTGTTGATGTATCGGGGACCCTTTGAATAAATCGAACGAATCGTCTGACGTGTTGTGTCGGAATCTCGCTGCAAGAACCTTTTTCATGGTACACGCTTTCGTGACTAATTGTATAGGGAATTCTTTGTATGACTGCCTAAACCTTGTTATGTGCCGTGAAAATTAATTTTCAATTAATTTGTTTGATTGTTGTTGTTTTCAATTAATTGGTTGAAAAATTAATTTTCACAATTACATCCAATCACACAAAAATTAAATTTTACAATGTCGTCACAAAATTTCCTTTTGAATTTTATTTCACTTTCGTCATTGAAAGTTTTCTCAGGGTCTTCTATAATGAAATAAGTTTACTAAATTCATTCATTCCCATTTACTGAATTTACTTAGCTTACATCTGCTTTCCTTATTGTAACAATTTCACTTAAGTATATGTTAGATGCCTATCGGATACATTTAAAAAGTTTAGTAAAAGTAAAAGTGAAAATAAAATAATATTTGGAGTTTCCGAACATTTCTAAAAGTTACTTGTTTTTGTATCGAATGGTTTACCAATTTACGTTATTTTAGAATTTAAATTATTTGGTTTAAGGAATAAAATTAATATTCATCAATATTTATTTTTTTTCTATTTCTTAAGAAATATCTACATAATGCAACTTGTGAAATATTCCTTATTACACAAAGAAGCAAGCCCAATAAAACAAGTACTTATCTTACATCAGATGCTATATATGGAGAAAAGAAAATTACATTAAAAAATTTATAAAAGACATTAATTATATAATTATAAAAGCTCTGTTTGTTAATAACAGATATATCTAATTCGAAAATATGTCTATTGACTGTGTAAATTTTAGTTCACCGCTTATTATAGAAATACTCGATTGGCCAGAGAAATAAACATGGTAGACAGCATATTGTCAAAGCGTAGAAAGCAGGCACATAGTCTTGATATACATCCTTCAATAGACCTGGAACAATACCAATTTGCTACATTACATAGATATTGTACACTAAAAATGCATGAAATTCATTCAATACATGAAAATGTGGTTAATGAAATCCCGAAGACAAAACGGACCTTTGCCGTACCGTCCCACGGATTATATGGTTCGATAACGGATTTTTTAATTTAAAAAAAATAGCTAATCATCCTTATGGATTGTCAGCTCAGACCATTCTATAGTTTTAAAATTATGTTTAAGCGCAATTATCACCAAAAAGATTTTTTTAAATTTAGATAGCGATTCATTATTTCTGACGAACGTTTTTTTAATAAAATAAATCGAATTTAAATAGTAATTATATTCTTAAGGCACAGCATCATTGTAGGTAACATATTTACTATCGGTATTAGGTAACGTAACATAATATCACGCTTGTAATCCCCGAAAAGGTAGGCAGAGAAGTGTAATACATTCCCACGTTTCACCAATCACGTTTACTTCCTTATAGAATAAATGGTGAGTCTATTGCCATACAAATCCAGATTCCCAGCCACTACTAGAAATTTCTGATAGAAAATCTAAGTTAGAAAAATCCAATAGTACCTACTCGACCGGGGATTTGAACCCAGGACCTATCGATTAGCAATCGCGCTTGCAACCAACACGACAAACGAGATACTAATTTAATAATACTATATTAGATACTAATGATAATAAAATTTATTGTGATATTTTTTTCATATTTAACAGACAATGCTTTATAGGAAATTAAGATTAGCGCTACTCGAAATGGTGCAATGATATAATAAATTGAAATGAATATAAAACTAAGAAGTAGAATAAGAGCAATAAAAAAACAAAAAGGTAAGCCCCGTTTGGATACCTAATGGCGTTTATTCCAAGAATTTAATTTAAAAACTTTTTCCCGCTCTCAACGTCTAGAGACCAATACCTATTTGTTAAGTTTAAATCCTCAACAACAGTTTGATATTTTTCAAAGAATGCTGTTTTAGATAAAGATTTACAAGGAGGATTTTTTTTGAGAAATCAATTATGGCTCTTGTGTCCATGAGACTCTTTCGCAGGCGGCTGTCAATCAATATCAAATCAATCATACTTTTTTGTTCATTACTTCTCCATGTATACAAATGAATTATGGGTTAGGACTTGTTTTAAATGTGCATAATAATTAAGTTATTTTAAAATAATCCGCAATATACAAATGGTATATGCCAACATGCGTATGTACCGCCCAATCTCCTACAAACACATATACGAGTACCTATACACCTCTATACATGCCACTACGAACATGTATTTCCATTCCAAATACACCGTCATTAGGGACTTTAGGGAAATGGACTTTGCAAAGGTTAGTTGTAAATCAAGTATGGTATGGTGCGCTCATGGTAAACATAAAATGAAATTTTGTTCTCACCTATCAATGGTGCAAAAGTAACATTAACGATTCCCGAGGCGAGCATGAACATAGCATACGCGCCAGGAAAGTCCTGTGCAGGTACGTGATTAGTAATGACAAGAGGACTGGCTACGTGAAGCCAGGCACGAAGTACACCTAGTATTCCAGTCACCAGAGCCACATATTCAAACTGACGTATCTGCAGTATAACTAGAAAAGGAAATAAACACTAAAAACATGAGCAAACGCGAAAAAAATCAAATAATGAAAAATATTATAAACACATATGAAGAATATTTGAAGGTGGTAAAATTAATTTTGGCCTAAGCTAACATAATATTAATAGTAGGTAAATATAAAATAATTGTAAGTGAATAAAATAATAGTAATAATGGTACACAATAAGTAACACAATAAAACTTTAATAAGTTATAAAGCATAGTCTGATCTAACCATAAAATATACATATATACGAAGCAACCTTAAGTTGGTAAGTTAAAATAAATAGTTTAATCAAAATCAACAACAGTAAGTAAACGATAGACATGAACAATACAATAGATGGAGATAACAACTCTACTGTAAACAGATAAAGGTTAAGATTACACGGGAACACTAAGAAGCGAGAAATTTACTATCTCTCCTACAGACGCTTTACTAAACACCGAATTTATAGCTCCAATTACGAACAAGTAGGTAGGTAGATAGTTACTCGTAATTGGCAATCTTAAAATAGTTAAGTGTAGTGTCCCTTATTTCGAACAAAAGCGTTTTCCCTAACGGGATAACGAGCATGGACAGGCACCTCCTGTTTCTTTTGTGCGCTTGAATAAATCATTTCTTTAATTTTTCATCTTTTATATTCACTTCAACATTGTGACAGCAGAAACAGTCCATCAATGACTACAAAGACAACAGTCAATCAAGACACGTCTGTAACCACTGTAAGAAAAAAATAGAAAGCGAGTCAAAATAATGATTCGTTATGAAAACTACCAATTTTCTCAAAACAATTTCACAAATGTGAAATAAGACGACTTTTACGTTTTTGGTTTTTAATTAATTCAAAATTTAAATTGAAGTTCCTTTTATGTTTTTATGAAACTGTACTCCAATACATTCGCTTCGATAAGATATTGTGACTCGCTTCAACTTTTCAATTGTATTCATATCACAATTATCCTGGTGCATTGTGAGACGAGGCAACCTGACCTACTCTCATGTAGATCGCATTGCATTAACATATTATGTTCCCGTACCTATTCTTAGCATTATACATACTAATGCCGTGTTATCAGATTTGCCTTGACACTAGTTTTGATAAGGTATTTTCCTCCAAGCAATTATGCTAAATACTACGTTAAATACGAATTATCAAGAGACATTTCAAACATGTATGTAAATGAATTGATAACCATAACGAATAGATTAGAGATATGATAAATATAGGTAGAAAAAGATAAAACTATACCTATTCGAAAGATTAATGTGAAGAAAGCAGCTGCGTAGAATAAGTATCGTGTGTTGAAATATAAGAAGTAACTTATCAAAGCGAGACCACACCGTCCTACCACGTCTGCGCCTGCGCCGATGGATATGCACAGTGCTACGCTTGTCTGAAAAATAAATTTCTATTAAAGACATGAAATGAGGAGTTTTTAATTTCACAACATATAATTTTAGTACATTAATATATAAGTTATAAGGTGTTCGGGCTGTTTATTACAAAATAAAATTTCGACAAGCATATTAGTATTAGTCTTAGTATTGACATTACAATTATGATTATACCATTTTCTACTATTTTGGCAGCTCTATAACTTAAAACATATCATTAGATAAACAATGTACTCACAACATCATATCCATACTGAAACAAAAGCATTGGTTGTAACATGAAGAATGTTAAATCGGAGAAATTGACAAAACTTTGTCCGATGCAAATGTTGCAGTATACGGGATCTTTCCATACATTGATGCTTAAATACTCTGAAACGCCAACACTGGAATCAAAACACCATTAAATGAATGGAGTACATAAACGCGAATATACCAACGAATGCCAGTATCGACATTAAAAATTATTTTTACCGAATTTTTTCAATCAATCTCCTTGGTTTCGACACTTCGATTGTGTTAGGACGACCATTATTTTCCACATCTCTCAGTAAATCAGTGGTTTCTTGCAATTTATCTTTTATACTGTCTGTATATTAAAAAAAAATGTCAATAGTGTAAATATATTTTCACGTGAAAAATGGAAACATATAGATAATACAAAAAAATACTTGCTGTTTTTTTTCTGCTTCTTTGTTCTACTCTGTTTTTCATTGTTACTATTCCAGGAAATGTATGCAATGATATTCCTGATAGTATGAGAAGAGTACCTCTAAATCCATACAAGGACATTATTAATTTTATGAGTTGTGGATACCACATTAATATTATTCCTTGTGTAGCCTTACAAATGCTCATAACTAAAGTTCTCTTTCTCATGAAGTAACGATTGAGCGTTGAATAAGAAACAGGCACCATCATTCCGAATCCAATACCTTGAAGCACCCCAAACGTAAAAGACAATTGATTTGTATTTGATATAAAAATAGTTAGGAAAGACCCGGTTGACACCATTATAGCTCCAAAAAGTCCTGCCATCCTCAGAGAATACTTCTTCAATATTATGTTAAGAATCAATCCTGAAAACGCAAATATGACTTTACCATGTTTTTCATATTGTTTCATATTTCATATCGATAGTTCATAGTTTGATAGTTCATAGTTTCATAGTTTGATACTTTTCAAATATTCCCACCTCCTATAGCCAGCATTATGGCGAACACTCCGTGAGCAGTGGTCAACGATTTGGCAGTCGATTGAGAATCGACGATGAAGTCATTATATATGAGACCAAAAGAATTTATATGACCGATAGTAGCAATCTGAAATGGAAACTAGTGATATAATCAAGACAATCGTATATTCAGACAACGCCGTCTGTTGAAATAACGTAGAATAAACGCAAATTAAAACTAAAGGTCGTTTGCAAAAATTTGCAGCAAAAGCATGCAAAATCATCAGCCTATAAACGAGTGATAACGCGCCATGTATCCATGTGCGTCTGTATGTATAATATAGTCTTCATACATATGTGTGTTATAAATTTTGTTGTATGCTAATAAGTAAAAGCACTGCTACAAAGGAATGACGTAAGCGGAACTCCCCGTCGTAAAACTGAAGTCACGCATGAATGCAATTTGAATATGTTTGATGCTATTGCGTCGACTCCTAAAACGATGTGTAAATTACAAGTAACACGATATAGAAATACATAAATAAAAGCTATTTATAAAACAACAATATGCATTTTTAAAAGCACCATCTACGTAGACATTTGAAGTTGATTGAATAGGAAATACTTTAACATTTCATTGAAATACATATGTACATACATAATTGTTATTTATTGAAATGTCACATGATAAAACAGTCGAAATAAATAATCAGACAGACATAGTAGGTATATCGTATTGAGATATGAAAACAACGCTTAGATATACGTGGGTTCAAATGTAAATAATCCCAACTCCATTTCAGTTATAGACCGATGCTTGATTACCGCTACATCGTAATATATTCCTGTGTGAGCCTAAATGGGAAAACCTTTGACACGGCTAATGAACACAAATTAAGTTGACATAGTTTGGCATCAATTAATTATTTGCCAACTATGTATGTTCAATATTGATTGTAGATTGAAGAGGTGTATAATTAGGTGCTATTCAGCTACAATGTTTACTTCTATAATGTACAGTTGTAAACGCAACAAAAAAACGTAACATCACGCCTGTAATCTCGAAAGAGGTAGGCAGATAATATATATAATGTGTAATTATAATTATTTTGAACACGGATATATCGAGCTACCAAGCTGTGACTGTTATTCGCTATTTATAAAACGTATTAAATTGTAACTGTTAATCGTTTTCGAAACCGCTACTGTTTATTCGTCGTTAATGAAATGCATTGTGATTTGTAAGTATATAGTTAGTTTATATTGTTTTTAAATTTATTTCCTTCCGTGTTACCGGCTTTCCGTCGGTGATAAGAGCCACAAATATTACTATTTAATCGGTAATGTTCAGTCTCTATTGTTGTTTCTAGATTCTAAATTACGATTCAAGACTTGTGACAGCTGTCAGAGTGACATCCCTAGAAATGAGCGACGTCGTATAATCGTTCATAATTATCAATTACTGTTCTCATTATCACGTGAATTATTATTTCTTAATGTAGGAAATCTAGAGGAAGGGATGAAATAGTTATTATCAGTTTCAACGAACAAATCAAGATTTATTGTTAACGCCATAATCGTAGTCGGAGTCAGAAAAGCAGTCCTGCTAATTCACAATAAAGTCTTAGTCAAAATGAAATCGAAACGGACGTCGCTTATTTATACATTTTTATAATACAATAGCTTTTTTTTTTTTCTATGGAAAACTTACAGTAAAGAATTATTAAATTAATAGAAAACAATACTGGTTTCTAAAATTATACATTAGGGTTCCATTGTTTAAATGAAAATAAAATGCGACTCTAACATACTTTTAGATATTTTGTTAAATATCTTAGAAGCTACACTACACTGGGAGTGTACTATACTCCTCTACCTACCTCTTCGGGGATTACAGGCGTAATATTTCGTTTACGTTGCTTTGCCATTGTACATATATTCGACGTGCGACGACCATTGATTCCTTCAAACGACTAGTAAAGCATTACTACTCTAAAATGTAATTAAATATTTACTGTCATTACATATTTATTCTTATTTACTAATGTGTATCATATTTATTTTATATTCTCGTTCTTATATCTTTTAGTACACCTCTGCCCCGTATCTAATGATTTCTTGTCCTTTCTTCTACCCTAAGGTTGTCTGGTAGAGATCGCTCGTTAGCGATAAGAACGCCTTTTGTGTACTGTTCATTTTCTCGCATCTCCAATGTATTTCTTTCTCTTTCTTTGGGTGTACAATAAAGAATATTTTTATTTTATTGTATTGTACGTTTGAAATGAGGCTAAACACATCACCATTTGTACATAAATCACGACACTGTTTCGCGTAGGTTTACGGTCACTTAATATGAACTTTATAGGCGCGATGCCGATCACAACTGTCACATAACTCAAGTTTTATTTTACGAACGACTACTATTATTCTACTACTGCTCTGAGAAAGAACTGTGCACCTTAATTATTTTAAATCCAATAAAATCCCCACGGTTCCAAATTTTATAACTAACTATACATTTCGACAATTATCAGTAAATAATCTCGTAAATACCATATTCCGTATATAGAAAGATTTAAGTCACTAGACTGCCTGCAAACAATGTATACGAGAAATTATAACAATTGTCTTTCATAATCATCTTTGATTGCCTCGCTAGCCGTGTTGGTTACAAGCGCGACTGCCGATTGAGAGGTCCTGGGTCGGGTACTATTAGATTTTTCTAATTTAGATTGTCTAGTATTGGCTCGGAGTCTGGATTTGTGCCCGGTGTATGGCAATAGGCTGACCACCTACTCCTACTAGTGAATCGTGGGACTGTACTACACTCCTTTGCCTACCTCTTCGGGGATTACAGGTGTGATGCTACGTATCTTTCATAATAGCATAATATAATATATGTATATTTTAGGTGAACGTTAATGTGAACGACATGTAATCCGGGTATCAAATCTAAAAGCTTCCGCTGTGTAAGCGGATACGTTACCTTAATTAATCTATTAACTTGTCGATTTAACGTTCTAACTAAATGCCATCTAGTTTACATGTATCGCATTAGCCACCTCAATTGGTTCTGCTCTATTAAAATGACTTGTATACAATGTTCAACCTTAACGCGAGTAGCTATCGCGATAGCTTGACTGGGTTGGGAACGACTGGAGAGTGCCCAACGAGCTGTTTCCGAACTTCACGCGGTCGAACGATCCGTAACTAGTCTGACCCAGAATTACGTGCGAACCAGTTCTCTGGACAATAGAATTATCTGATGCAACATATTTCGTTCATTGTTTCAATATGTATCATGGTAGCATGTATGTTCAATCATTGAATTTATTTGTAAGCCGCTACGTGTATTGCTTGATCTCTTTCCTTTGTGAAGTGTAAAACATGTTCGGACAGGTTTACTGCGGGAAGTATAGAAGCGTAGTTAAATAAACCAACCACTAAGGTATGGGAAATGATAGGTGGGTATAGGAAAAGACGGATATAGTTGAAAATAGGTTTAGGTAAGGTACAGGTATCAATAGCTATCGGTATAGGTAAAAATAGGTGCAGTTATAGATATGTAGGTATGGGTCGGTACATATATAGGTACGTTTGGTGTATTTAGGTACCAAATGGTGACCTATTTCTCTAGTTATGCAAATGTTGGAACTGCAAACAAGGAAAGCGAGCGACTTCCATGTATTCGACATTGGACACATATGTATACACATTTTATATGCCAATAAATGATTGTACTGTATTGTTCATAAAATCTTTAGTTCTATAATCTACAAATGTATAATCTGGTTGTCTGGAATAAATCGCTGATAAGCGGTATGACCCCCAATTTTTATCCTTAATTGATTTGTCTTGTTTACTTCTTTTATGGTATGCAACCAATTAGATTATTTTTTGTATATAGACGAGCAAAGTAAACACACAGTTTCTATCTAATTACATATATGCCCAACGTATTATTCTCAACATATATAGTTACGTAATAAATATTAACATTGAAAATGTGCATCTAAAACTTGTAACTCATTGATATGATAATACAGGCCTATTATCAATGTGAGTCCGCAATTTCAATTGCTATTAGAAAACGAAACCTTCATGTTATAGATTTTAAAGCTTAAATCACATGCACGCTCATTTCGTGGCACGGTGCCCGGTAGGACGACGCTAAATCCGACGCTTTCAAAACGAACACAATTTCCGTATATCACTATTTTTCTGATGCGAAAACTAAACAAATTTCACTTACAAAAGTAATGACAGTACCGAAACACACTACGTATCCCCAATTATCCCGATCAATATCGCCATTAGATTTATTTTCCGATTTGGTTTCGTTATTCATTGTTAAAATTTATAAGCGTAACGCACACGCGAACGCGAATATCTCAGACAAAGAACTAAGCGTTACTAAACAAGTGTGGTTCGACGCGCTCCGCATTCGATAAAATCTGTTTACAATGACGTTCGCGTACCTACAACAATATGTTAATGCCGTGTTCGTTGAAATTGCTTTACTTTGGTATAAAAAAAGTTAATCACATGCACATGTGTGCTCAATTTAATATATATGTTCGCTTTTTAAACGATTTTCTTTCTAATAATCTACAAACCTGACGTTTTCAGGAGCGTAGCAGGGGGACAGAAGTCAAAAAGTGCTCCAGACTAGATTTTTTTATAGTGTTGTTTGAATCTTTTTAAACTGTTATCTTCGATAATAAGATAGGTTTAGAAAGTTTTATACTAGTTCGCTTTGGATTTCTAATACAGATTCAAACTCATCTTTAGCGCGTGTTGATACGAGTCGAGTTTTGCCGATAACAATATCTGCAGGTGTTGGCATTAAATGATGTTATAATGTGACATTATGAATACTTGTTTGTCTTAGGTACTTCAAGTTAATGAAGTCAGTGCAAGATTTTTGCAGCCATTAAGACACTGAGACGCACTGAGACGATTACTAACTTTTTACTCTCTACAACTAAAAAACTTAATGAAGTTAGTCGCTAAATGTTTGCAGTCGTTAAGTCACTGAGACGATTACGTAACTTTTTATCCACAGCTACTAAAATTTAGCTCGCACAAATCTACCTTTCTCCATTTTCTTTCCCATAGAATGTGGCAATTTATTAAGGTTAAGCGCCTGTAAAGTGATTATTCAGATCATTGTAAGGTGCGAGAAGATGTGCTCTGCTATCTCTAAATCGCATGCCCAGCAAGGAATTTGTAGGTATAATCCCTCAGGAGAGGCTATGTCCAACAGTGGACTGTAATAGGCTGAACATGATGATGATGAAGCGCCTCTAAAGGCACCCATGTATTAAGTCCATAATTAGCTTTTGAAACTAGGACCTTGTTTTAGAATACCGCACTAAGCTTATGGACACGAATTCTGTTAATATATGTTATTATTATTATACCCTCACGCCAGGTCCATTACGGAGTAGGCAAAGAGCACATATATTTTATTTGTAACTTTCATTATATATTCATATGCCTCTGCACAAACCCCCCTCCCCTCCGAATGTTACTTCTGTTCTTAATTTAAATCAAAACTTATCCGATAGAGATCGATTGTTATCGAAAAAATCGCTTTATTACTTCGCTTACTTTTATTAATAATTATACGCCTCTGTTCCCTATGTCTTTTGAACGTAACAAATATTCGTGTGAAGAGCATAAATACACACTGATTCTGTCTGAGTGTGAAAAATATCAACGTATTTTTTACCCTTCTGGTTATCATAGGCTCCCTTCTAGCCTAGTTTGGGACCAAATGCGCACGTGTGGCGATGTTCCAATGTGTTATCATTATTGATTATCTATTGTATTGGACTGCGATATGTATCGAAGAGTGATTATTGTGTATCGTTTATCAACGAAAACGGTTTACGGCTTAACACAGTAATAACCAGTGAGCATTTCAAATTTGTCCAAAATATTAGCGAATGAACGAGCCACCTCATAGAAATATAATATCTTGCTTTGGTAAAATTGAATTTTAGTTAATTATATCCATCAAGACATATCGCATCTCTGTCGTCTGCCGTCAATAAAATGCCAATTGTCTGTACGCGCTATTAAATTGAAATTTTCAAATTCAAATAGTATTTATTCAAAATTGATTCCTTAGAACACTTTTTAAACGTCAAAATGAAACTACCACCGCT
>DVPG01000065.1:0-13277 GCA_018239085.1 Yanguna spatiosa spatiosa
GATGGATGTATAGCAATGATTGAATAGCCCTTTAAATTCCTTCTATTCCGAGGTTTTGGACTCAAGTCTTTAACATAATAGCAATTTAAAGTTAAATATCAATTGCTGTAAGGGTGAAGAAATATATCGTGAGAAAACTTGCATGTCTTTGAGTTTTTCATAATATTTTCTAAAGCGTGTAATTTCTCCATGTTCCTTATTGTCTATGAAGTCTATCACCCCGCACTCAGCCAGCGTGGTAGACTGTGGCCTTAATCTTTCACTTTCTGAGAGGAGATCCGTGTCCAATAATAGAAAGATAAAGGATTGATGATTTATTGAAAAAAAGAATTATTTTCCTATATGACAAAATTGCAATGGCAAATGAGCCTTGTAATGGTGAAACGTGGGATTGTACTTCCTCTGCCAATCTCTTTTGAATTATAGGCGTGTTGGTACGTAAAAGAAGCCTTCTCACATGAAATCATTTCAGGGAGATCTCTGTTTTTGGGTTAAAATAACAATAGTAACTTCATACAGTGGCAAGGCCGTGAATAATTTAGCAAATCTCTGTTCGGTCCGGATGTGTCCTCGACATTGTTAGGCTTGCCATTTCGGCAGGAAGTACCTCATACAGAGAGCCTACTTTAAATTTTACCGTTTTGTATGCGAGTGATTAAAATAATGTTGACTTTACATAAAATGAAAGGGCGAGTTTGAATTATTATTGCCTTGTTTCAATATCAACCATTTCGAAGAACTCCTTATTATAAAGTCCTAGTGTTTTTTAATTAATTACGCAGTTTCATTGTACTAATCTGGTATATTTTAAATCAATTATATGATAATTTATTATGTGTATGGGAGTGTACTACGTTACGTTCATTCAATGTATCTTTAATACATTCTAATTTTACCATGGCAACATTAGCACAGAGAATATTGAGCTAGCACTATGCATAATTACGATTTTTTCTAGTTTATCAATTTTCACGAGAAATTTCTGCGCCCGAACAATTGTGTTCGGTTAATGATTAAATGTTTCCACGAGTGTGTTACGAATATATTTAACATAAATAAGTGTGACAATATGAAGACCTTTGTGCAATTTAATTGAATTTTCATTTTGTGGAAATGCGTAACGACGTGATTTAAATTCGAAAGCGGTTTGTTTAAAGAATGGCGTACACTAAAATTTATAAAATTCTGTAATAGGTAGTAATAAAATATTGTTGAAAATGCGCTAAAATTCGAAAGTGGTTTGTTTAAAGAATGGCGTACACTAAAATTTATAAAATTCTGTAATAGGTAGTAATAAACTATTGTTGAAAATGCGCTAAAATTTCATCAAGGCAAAGCTAATAAAAACAGAAAAGTACCTACATACGTAGTATCTACTATTTCTAACCAATACTTTATTCGCGCTCAAACTCAACTCACCCATGCATCTTACTTATTCTTTTTTTTTTGACATGGCATAAAAATGTAATAGGCAGACGAATAGGGTTAGATTCGCATTTATAATATGCACAAATTTCCATGCAACCTATTCATATCAATTTAACGTATTCACATCCATAGAAACAGTTGAGACACGAAATCCTTTGAATTCAATAGTCAGTGGCCCGTGTGATTTGTCTCAGGAAAGTTTAACTCCTAATTGAGATTTAATGTACATTGAATGGGGAGTAGTAACCGCTTAAATCGGGAGGATTGCTTGCTCGCATGCTATTTCTACACAAAATTCCTGACAGTACTAAGGCAAACTGTATAAATTTTAATTTAACTGTAGTGTTTTAGTACCACGACGCCCGTGTGCGGCTATCCTTATGATATTTAACTGCATCATTACATCGCTAAGTAGCGGAGAGTCTGCATATCCATTGAACGGGAATTACTATTGGACTTGGGATACTGATTGATGCGTAGTTGTAATACAAGAGAACTGTTTACTCAATTATGTACTCGGATTTTGTGCAATGGCCCCATACAAATTACATTATTGATATTTTCACAGTAACGGATAAATAAAGCAACATATTTTATATGGGGTTTTCTTTCGGTCTCATACAATATATAATATAAAGAGCGTCATAGCGAATTAACGATGCCTATAATAGCAGATTCCTTTAACTGTGTCTTCTTTATAATGAATGAAATGGCCGTGACTACGTTCAACCTTTTTCCTGATACGAGCGCCCGAAATTAGCTGCGACAACAGGTGATATAAGTATGGTGATAGATCACGTAGTTGATAAAAGCTTAAAGCTCCATAAGTCAGAAGAGTGACTAGGTTGTGTTAAGTTCAGATCCATCAGTTATCATAACGCAGATTGCAGGACTTAACACTAGATAGATGCAATTTATACCCACGTTATTTAAGAGGTTCGAACGAGTACGCTTCGGGACTTAGCTGTATAAAACCCCGACCCAGTTAACAGGATATTGTTTGTAAGCCCACATTAACTTTTATAGAACAAAGATCCACGCTAAGCAAGTGATAATCGCAGTCATTGAGACAATCGGCCTTTTAAAAGGTTTATTCGAAGCTCAAACGGAAGAACAACCTCCAATAAGAAGGCTGTTACGGTTAACTGTAACCATTACTGTTACACAGACCGTTTCTTTTAACTTAGTCAATTAGATCGTATGTCATTTGGTTTGTCGAAATTAATGTGTGATATATGCATTGGTTTCAATACGAATTGTAAAGTGATTTGAGAAAAAGACGCCATCAATTTTGTTTTCTAATCAATTTTAAATGTAAAACGGGATATTATTATACAGTATTAACAAAAAAATGTAAAATCACGCCTGTAATCCCCGAAAAGGTAGCCAGACGTTACATAGGTTACGTTTACGTCCTGTTATGAAATAGGTAGTGAATCTATTGCCATACACCGGGCACAAATACTGACTCCGAGCCACTACTAGAAATTTCTACTAGAAAATCTAAGTTAGAAAAATCCAATAGGACCCGTCCCGGGATTTGAACCCAGTCGGCAGTCGCACTTGCAACCAACACGACGTACGAAGCAGTAAAATATTAATAAAAGTGTGCTTTAGTACAAATATGTTTTATAGTTAAAAATTTAATGAAAAACAGACACTGGGACAGAACTCGAAAGTAGTTTTCATCCAATCAGCATTTTCCTCCATCTTACAAGATTTAGCTTCTTATCTTAATACTGCACAGAATCCGTGCAATTCTATTTCTGTCTGCGCTCAAAGCTGTTACAACGCTGGCTCCAGTCAGTTGCTTAAGCTTTGAGTCATCCGACCGTCAGATCGTATATTTTTATGTCGAAAAAGAATAATGTCAATAACGCACTTAAATAACTGAATTGTGGGCAAAAATGCCCTCATATTGCATCAGTGCAGTGAGATAGGCTGATGAGGATGGTGTTGAAAAAATTTAACAAATGGTGGTGGTACCCTGGGAGAGATGCCAGATTATCTGAGACTTTTCTCGCACTAAAACCCTCTCGGTGGTCTTCCTCAGTGATAATAGGAGGACTCCGGGATCTCCAACGGCACAAACCGGCACAAAACGGCACAAACCGGCTCTCCTAGCACGACGCTCCGACGAGCCAAACACTCGGGAGAGGCAATATGGCTCAACCCATGCTTTCCGATTCTCACACCGATCGGCCAGACATACCGCCGTCCTTCCTGGGATCGCTAGCCAAAGCGGTTCCAGCTGCCGCTCTAGCCACTCGCAACCCCGGAAGCCTCCTAGTTAGTCACCTTCTACGACAGGCAGGAGATACCATAGCTCATATTCAGGTCCCGTGTTACAGGAACTAGGTATAGTTCAGCTGTAACGACCTACATATCTTCACAATTATTTAACCTTGCAGTAATCACCAGCGTGGTACATACATACTGTCAAATCCATTTCTTTTAGAGAAAATAAGAGATTACCTATTCTCATGGACTATGATACTAACAAAATTTCGCCTCCTTCTATTGTCATTAAAAACATTATATAGTTAGAGACATGTTAGTATGGTGATTAACCAAAATACAGGAAACATGAAGCCTTAATTGTTCATAAAACATTCCGATCGAAATCCATCCCCAAAACGCGATTTGAGTTCAGGATAACTGAATTCCGCCTAAAGGCATATCCAGTTACCGGTGTAGCCCCAAGCTATTTGTGCAACATTCAGTAAAAGCGTACACTTACATTATTCCTGTATATTCCGATCGCTTTGTTGCACTTATCAGGCCGTACGGTTATTGCGTACAGTCTACGTACGTACCAGTACTACTATAAACCATGGTTACCCTATCCCAATCTGCTTTACATGTATATTGACAATTTTGGTGACGAAATATTTCATCAATTCTCATCGCTCATTTTTGTTTGAGAGTAGTCAAAGTTGACAAACAGAATTAAAATTGCACCATCTCATCAGGGTATCTGCTCATCAAAACATTTGGGACTGTTTTGTGAGACAGAAAAGACTAGCCTACATTCCGATTGAAGTCTATTCTCAGGGGGCGATTTGTGTTTAAAATAACTCATTTTCGTTTACAGACATACCCAATTGCGATATACTCTTATTCCTGAGTCATTCGCGCAACGTGCTCTAAGAGCGGGCACTCACATTAATTGCGGCTTTGCATGTACGTATGCCTGTACTAAAATTAGTTGCTGTGTTTTAGATTCGTCATATTTGTGTTTTGATGAGTTCTACAAATACCAAGTTTAGTATCCTTAAATACTAATCATTTATCATGTTCGTAGTAAATATCTGTAATTTTGTCATACTACATGATCTTATAAATGTGATAGTTTCATTAACTGTAGATACATCTCTCGTATATTAATATGCATTGTTTTATTGGCGGGACTATTTGGAAGTATTTGCGCATTTATAGATACAAAGTATGGTCACTGGGGAAACAGTGCTAGGTCAAAATGTATACGTACAAGAATTGTCCGCCCCTCAATCACAGTGCTCTAACCCGTATGGTGCACTGTACATTGGTTCAACTCTCTATTCACATTTGCAATGGGTAACATTCGAATTTGCAGCGCTTTCGGCTATTGAGGTGCAATGAATCCTGTGATCTGTTTAGGTTACGTTTGGGTTAAAAGTTACACGCACAGTAATATATCTATGTTACACAGTTACATTACATTTAGCACAACATTAGGCGGGTGTACAATGAACAAAGCAAATTGTCGGTCAACGTGTTGAAATTACACCCTATTTACAGTAATCATTTGCTAATATTGCGTTAATTACTTTCCAGCTGATACGTTCGCGGATTAGCTAATGGTCATGTATGTTGGAATTGTTGGCGTGTTATGTTACAATTGCTAATTGGTAACGATCGGTAACAGACGAACGGTAACGTACGAATGAACGGTTGGCGGTAACGAACGAACGGATTTACCAAACAAAAACCAGTACAATATACAATTACATATGTACAAAATATGTAAATACAAACATATATTAATAACCTTCATTCAGTGTGGCCCAATTTTCCTAAATTAGTGTATTCAGAAATTTTATTAATACGGAAATAAAAGAAGTAATATTTTCCTATAACTTTTCGATAATTTAGTTGGGTCCATTGAAAGGAAATCTAGTTAACGCTTTTGTATTGTATTAATGGGATGAAATGGGGAAAATAAGGGAAGCACTATTTCGGCATTAATATTATATCAGTATTTACTTCCACTTTTTATTTTCATTCTGTCTTAGCAAGTAAAGAAAAGCAGCTGTTTATGTACTGCTTTCAACGATAAAATGGCCACTAAATAAATAACAGCAAAGTCACGTACATGCAAAAATCAGGATAGACGATATTAGTTCAGATATCAAACCTTACAGAGAAGGAAGACCTGAGTTTTAACAATGCGATTGTTTACGATTTAACGTAACAAAAAAATGCAACATCACGCTTGTAATACCCGTAGAAGTAAGTAGAGGAATGTAGTACTACATTCCCACGTTTCACCAGTTACGTTGCAGTCCCATCATAAATAAGTGGAGAGCCTATTGCCATACACAGGACACAAATGCCGACTCCGGCCACTATTAGGAATTTTAACTAGAAATTCTAGCCAGAAAAAACCAATATTAACTGACTCGAAATTTAAATCCAGGGGCTGCAATAAGTTGATCAACGAGGCAGTCATACTATTTCGATACAGAAACAAATAAATTGCTCTTTATTGTGCAACAGCCCGCAAGAAAAATATAAATGCCATCAATAATATAATAGGAGGAAATAGAGTGGGCGGACACCTATCCCTTAAGCAATCATTTACCAAAAGAGGGTTAGGTAATGTGTGCACAGCAAAAGGTGGGAATAATGGATAAAGGATCATACACGTGTAAATATGTAGTATAAAGGATCATACACGTATATTATAATGTGCAAAATTAAATGAAGATGGAGACATACATTTTGTGATGTTACGCCAACCGGCATATCTGCTTGAGGGTAACTATATCAGAGAGTAACAATCATATGACGTAATACTGATGGCTTATGGGTATCCCTAGAAGAACTACGAGTCTATGTCAATGAACCCAGTCAACCTAAAATACAACGGGGTGTCATTACTCAATTTAGTTAAGTCAGTCAGTACGAAAATGGCTTACAGTGGAGACATTAATGCGAATCTCCTTTTGTAGAAATTCGCTGGCATATATCGGATATCGTATACCTGTAACAGTAATTACATTGTCGTATTCACAATGGCCGTCTGGTTTACTGTTCTATTGAATATCATTGATTGTAGCAGTCATTGTTAAATGAAGTGGAAACAGCCATGACCGTGAAGCAATATCGATGTCTAAAAGTAAAAAGAATATTGGCGTTCCTAACGTACTTGAGATCGATGAAGTCTATGTCTGTAGCATCATACGCAACCAACAATATTAAAATTAATGGAGTAGACTGTGTGCTTTGCAATTAATACGAAAAATGCATGAGAGGTTATTTAATTACCTTTAGTTACATAATTCGTTAAATTATCAAATAAAATCAGTTAGTATTCCAGCTTCTTTCGCGCAGCAAAGTTCGATATGGATCTATCTACATGTGAACTAATGCAATTATGAACAGTTTAGTTTGATAGTTTAGTCAGAAAGTAAATAAACATTACGGTTGAATAGCTCATATCTCACTAACGGAGAGCCAATGGTCTCGGATCAATCAGATTCGTGGTTAAGTCTGTCGTAAGCATAATCTGATTGAACATCGAATCGCTGACGTTGCGGTCGGTTAGTTTGTAATTGCTACATACATATGTCACTAAAGTTTATCCGTCACGATTGAGTTGCTACAACGTTCTATAACCGACCTATTATTGTTTTGTATGAAACCTTTGCAGTGGCAGAATTTTTAAACGGATTTGGCACCTTAATGGTGGCAGATTGGTGTAACCCACAGATATAAAATTTATCAGTCTTAGAACACCAGTCTCAGGATATCCTATATATAGTCTTAGAAAATCTTAGAATACAAGTCTTAGAATATCTTAGAATACAAGTCTTAGAATATCTTAGAATACAAGTCTTAGAATATCCTATATTAAATAGTCTTAGAATACCAGTCTTAGAATATCTACTTAACAAATCATTCGTGGAGCAATAATATGAGCACCCATGTTATACGAAAAACATTGTAGTTTTATTGCGTTTTAATGTGTACACCCTTCATAGTTCTAGAATTTCCGAATCATATTTAAAGCATTGTTAATAATTTCTTTGTGCAAAATACGTATGAAAGTTGAACGACGCACGAAACTTCGAGTCGTAACGGCTTGGTTAAGCTAAGTGTAGTCCACATGGAACTAGAAAATTCCATGCTAAAATACCTAAGTCGTTAATATAAGTGCAAAATCAGGGAGCCTCAATTCAATCAGATTTGCGGTCAAATCCGTCGCAAGCAGAAGTGATTGAACGTCGACGGGCTGACGTGTGTGTACTGGCGGTACGTTCGTGTGTTTCTAAAATGGATCAGAGTCTATTCCATTGGACCTTGCTTTCAAACGTCATACATACATAACTTCGTCAGGTACCGTTATTCATTATCTTCATGCCTTGTTGCAGGATATTCTGGCTTAATTTGTTGTAAGAGTATAGTGTTCTATCATTTTTGTATAACCTACGTTGCAAACGGGTGTTTATTATTTAATAAGGCTCAAGTACCTGACAGCGGAAAAAATTGCGATGCTATGTCCTCTGCACTAAGCCGAAAGATCTCGTATCTCAATATATTTACAATATTATTTACTTAGCTCAAAACGAAAAAGAGTCCTTTATCTTTTACTTTTTACTTAGAGACAGGAATATGTGAAGAGTGTAGGTACATCCAAACCGGATCTATAAAAATGTTACTCAATATTATGCAAATTAAAATAATAAACAAATATTCCTGTGGAAGAAATCAGCTTGCACGTTAGATTTGCGAACATAACAACACACCTTTACTTTGCTATTGGGGCAGGCAAAGGAGTGCAGTACGCTTTTACGATTCACCATATATGTATCATATTTATATATTTTACGTATAAAATATTATCTGTTATTTATATCTATATCATACTGAACTTGTATTATTGTAACCTGTAGCTTGTATCATTTCATTAAATAGTCATAGATTTTATAATATAGCTAGAATAGCATATTTGTCTAGGTCACTGTAATGTAATCATTTTATAGTTTTACAAAATTATTAAGTAATTTAGTTTCATTTTGTCTAAATTTTGTCTGTTATCTCATATGTAACTTTATTGGGAGAGGCCGCTGATTCCTAAGACACAGATTCGTCTAGTTTAGGACTCAGAGACTTCAGAACTTGTATGTAACTTATTGTTGAAAATAAAGAATTATTATTATTATTATTATATATAATAACAAATGAACAATAACAATATGGCGTATTAACTAAGTTATTACCGATGAAGTGCGTCGGTGTACTACGGTAACCTTTGCCTCTGTGGCATTTACACATGCAACAGTACGTGTGAAAGTAATTAGGAATGCAAGGCGACGCACGCGCCCTCTGCGCCATACAATACTATAACCCGGCGTTGCTTGCATGCATACGTAATTAATTAGATATTGTCATTCGTTATTTCGCTTAACAAGAAATCTTTTTTATTTTATGCACTGAAATTATTTACTACTTGCAACCAGTGCATTCTTATTTTATCGTAACGCCAGGTCCTTTACGGGGTAGGGAGAGAGTATGGAGGGCCATATAACTCTATCTTTATATACCTGACGTGTTTCTTCTTCATTAATATTCTTCTTCATTAATCAATATCTGAACTCTTTGGTCAAAATAGGTTGTTTATGTACTCCTTGGAAACCATTGAAGTAATCTACTTGCAATACCTTTCGAACCTTCGAATATTATTTTATTGTTAGAGTAGATCCCATGATGTATTCATGTATGCTTATAAATTACAAAAAAAATGGTTCAATGAAGATACCACGAACAGTACTCTACCGTATAATGCGAAGCCAGTTCTCTTAATTCGGCTTAATTTTTAAACCAGACTCATAACTTCTCTCGTCACGTGGCCAGCTAAATTGCTTATTATTTAGGTAAAAATATAAACGAGGTGTATAAGATTGTAAGAAAATAAAATCTTTATAATTTTACAGCTTTTTTAACGTGGGATTCGATACAAAACATTGTATTACTTTTTACTTTTCAACGAAATATTACCATCATATTTTACCTTGTAATGAAACATGTGTACGGTTTAATGAAAAACAGCTGCACTTTGTCATCTTTCACCACAAATCTTAAGAACATCAGATTGCGGTTCATTTTTGCCTTGAAGTTTGTTTTGAAAGCAACAATGTTTCATACATTGAAATCAATAATAAAAGATAATTAGTAGCAGATATTTTAAAGAATAATTATGCTTATATATGCATTCGGTAGCATACATTGTTAAGATTTAAATTGTCTACACACTGTATTATTAAATAAAATGAACGTATTGTTGCAAAGCTATTATTTTTTTATGTCGGGAACATTTAGATGTGCAGGAAATAAAAGATTCCATACAAAAACATTTATTTCAACAATGCCGACAGGTGAGAGACGTTTGCCCTCTGCAGTAATTATTCACACACTGCGCTGCCAGTTCGATTTATTTCGAATGTGGAACAAAAAGCCGGCCAATCAGCGCGCAGCTGTCGCTCGCTCGTGCGCTCGCGCATGCTTAACGGAGTGTTTCTTGTAATCGTTCTCATTTTAAAATTATACGTTCATTACCGCTATTCAATTGAGTTTTGTAGGCTTTTTGTAATGAAGTCGCATTGGACAGCATAGTCAGGTGTGCGATGCGTTTCTTATGGCGTTTGTCTGCATTGTGACGGCAGGTGCGGACCGATACAGTTATTAATCGATACGAGTGTGAAGTAACGGTCGATTAGGAATTACTATCCGTATCGGTAATGTTACTGTAAATTAACTCATTTTACTAGCTTTTACTCTTGATTACTTTTTTATGGCTTCTTACTTGTGAGATAAAGTACTTCGCCTCTTTGATTCTGTGTAAATGCATCAAAGAACAGAGGCATTTTCCCATTATCTTTCCTTAACACCTTTGAAAAAATTATAGTAACTGCTACATAAAAATATGATTCGGATTAATTCTTTTTTTAGTTTATGGAACATGAACATCATACTGCCAATAATTGGAAAAGATTTTTTTTTTTAATATTGACATTTTTGGTTTATATGATGTGTGTAATTTTCTGTACATAACTTAGGGATTACAGTATAGAACTCATAAATCATAGCTTAGTTCATTTGGGCAATTAGTTACGGATACGTGTAAGAATGTAATGGAGATTTAGACCGCACGCACTTGACCCAAGTGACTCTAGCGCTCATAATGTACGCGCCTTTAGTCCTGCTAACTTTAGGGTGAACGTACTCTGGACTTGTCTTATATGAAAATGTCAATTGCAGCATGTAGTGTTACAATAGTTACATTTGTTTTCAATACCACGCCATAAAATTCCATGATCAGATTCGGTTTCATAAAAGTTCACTGGTAAAGATGGCAAGGCTAGCCTGTTGGTCCAGTGAGCGAAGCTGACTGCTGGCCGAAAGTTGTGGGTTCGAATACCTCCCAGGACTATACGAATAAGTGTATTGTTGTTTTTAAATGTATCAGGTCAGATGATCGTGTATGAATTGTTTTAAGATACTTTTATATTACATAGATGATGTTTAAGTTTACTGTTGAAGAGCAACAGGTTCGTAATGATAGAAATATTTGGAACTAGGCACTTCCTGCTTACCCCATAAGAGGCTTGTTTTTTGTTTACGGGGGGAAACTTCCAAAAGGTAACCTGTACTCTGGGACAGATATACATAGTTGTGTGGTACTTTAATCGCACTAAAACCACTCGGTAGAGTTCTCCTGCGCTAATAACACTAGATCTAGGCCTTAGCATCTCCTACGGAACGCACCGGTGCTCTCCTAGCGCGACAACCCAACGAAATATTGCCCATCCCACGCCCTCTGTCGTCCTTCTTGGGATCGCGAACTGAGCAGTCGAGGTCCTTTTTTTACGTGGGGAAATCCTACATGGATACCCAGCCGCCCGGGGAAGCAGACTGGTTTATGTCGGACTCCTACCGATTAAAGCCTCACGGTGTGCCACTCCAGGCCAGTTCTTACTCTAGCCGCACGCAACGCCGTAGCTCGCATTCTTGTCGGAAGCTATATGGACCGGTAAGAGACATAGCGTACCCATATAATTATAATAAAGTTTCATTTAGTTAAAATCAGGAATGTAGTAATGCGATGACTGTTACACTTTGAACAGATGACCGGTGCATGCGTGCCTGTCTCTGCTCGGCTGCAGGAATAGGTGTGCTGATAATTGGCTTTAATAGCAGATAATGGGCGCTAACGTCCAATTACTGGACACGTTGCTCCTTTGAACATTGATCGGGATATGAGCTACTGGAAGACATGCTGCCTTTATAATTGATGTGTAACGATCTAAAGGCTAAATATTTTAATACAAAACCATTTAGATTAACAGGCCGATGTATTTTCTGATGCGCGGTGTGCTGGCAAGAATTGGTCACGAACTGGTCAAACATCCGTTGCCTGGCCGAATCGTTTGGGATATGCACCAATATGAGTACTAGAAGGTGAAGATATTACTAACCAACAGTTTATGTTCCGGTGTATTAGTCGTTCTGGTCCGCGTTTATTATAAAGGCGACTAGCTTAGTCCAGGAAATAGCAACCCGTATGTTACTAACTTGAATGGGACGGATAATCACTGTTACTGACTTTATGCATAGTACCAAACGTGTTAATGATACTAGCAACCCCAATTCAGCCCTATTGCTACACCTATTCGAGGACTTCGAGGTCGGTTCCAGATGTCTATGGGCGGCAACAACCATTCGTGACTGCAGCCTGCTCAAGCGCTATTCTCTTCACCTAAAAAACGCGGGAAACGCAGTTATTTGTATTAATTAATACTGTAGTTACATCACGTGCGAGTTGCTCCCTAACAAGGTAAGATTTACACACACAAACTGACGGAAACGAGATAGCGTGACATCTTTGATAACTCGCCTGTTAATTATTGCCGACTGAGCCTCTCGAGATTTATTATTTGCATACAAATCTACCTATCTGCTTTGTTGCGTTTAATAACAGTTGGCGGTGTAATTTATTTTCAACCTTACGTGTGTTAGCCTAGAGGCGGCGAGTACGTTCTGGGGGTACGAGCTTACCAAGTATTACTAGATTATAGACTAAGTTTTACTTGCTGTTTCCTGTGGTTCTGTTTGCGTGGATTCATTGAACTTAGACGCTGTATAAATGTTTTTTGGCAATTTAAAGTGATAAACGCATGTGTGCCAATGTTCAACAGTCACTGCGGCCTCCGATCGTCTCTGTTCGATTTCAGATGAAATTGGAAAGAAAACTTTTTTCGCTTTTTTATGTACGTGGCATTTTATTAGTCTTCAAGGACTGACTGAACGAGAATGCCTCTATTTAATATGTTGCTTGCTTCTTGAGGTTCCTTACGGGGTAGGCAGAGAGCACGTGTTTTTGTATTTACTTGTGTATATTAATGTTTTTATGGAAACAACCGGCATATTATATTTATCTATACCTGATGAGTTACTTAATATAAGATAGGGTGACAAAGGTAGATAGACAAATATCCCGATTTTATATTAGTAGTACTTACTTACTAAACTTAGTTAAGTACAGATGAGATATCGCGAAGAGGTCTTCGCGAGACGCGCCCCGAAAC
>DVPG01000066.1:0-13233 GCA_018239085.1 Yanguna spatiosa spatiosa
AGTAAGTCAGTTACTGTGACATTCTTCGTAAAAGCATTGTGAATTGAATGTTAATCTTGTTTACTTGTAGTAGGACAAATTATTAAAATAATGATATTATTTCAGTCCTAAATGTTACATCCTGTATAAATAAGTCAGTTACTGTGACATTCTTCGTAAAAGCATTGTGAATATTCGAGTTTGTAGTTTAAAGTTTAAACAAACACTAATTTGAGATAGGGATATTAAAATTTAAATGAGCGCTTCCCATGTATTTGGAAGCCATTTTATTGTATGTTATGACATGTTATAAACTTGTATGAAGGTTCAATTTACGATCAGATATACATATATGTATGGACCCCAAGGAATGAAATGTAATCTCTTCACTTTTATTCATTTCAGTTGAAATTTGTCACCAAGTATCTACAACCAATCCGAAAGTGATGATAACATTACCCGAATGCTACGAGGTAGTTTTAAAAGGCCTTAAGCACGCGAAGTGTCAAGCGAAAATAGTAGTTATTGACAAACCAAATAAACCCATAGCTGAAGGCGCAATTAAATATTCGGAAATAGCTGAATCGGGTGAAGCTGATTACGATTTGCTGGATAAGGTGGACAAACAAAATGACGATACAGCGTTCATACCATTTTCTAGTGGAACTACGGGACTGCCGAAGGGTGTGGAAATCACGTACAAAAATCTAAAAGCAGGAATCGAAATTATGCAGAATGAAAGAAATAGTTTTCCAGTTCTCACTCAAGGTGAACATGTCTAATGTATATCTATCAACTAATACTTCGAAGCACTGAATTGTCAAAACTAACTAACAGAAACTCGACAAACTCCCAATTATTAATTTGAAGACATTACACATAATACAACTATAAATATAATAGTAAAGTCTACTACGCCGGCTAAGCACAGTTTGGCAAACATCACACGCCGTATTGAATATTATGCACTTAAATTACCTATTACCATTCCATCATCAAAGTAGTAAATTGTATGTTAATTTCTAGATGATCGTCACCAAAACCTATCAATAACGTAACCGGTATCATTATTTTTCAATTTCAGGTGATACCCAAGATATTGTGCCCTGTATCTTGCCATTTTTTCACATTTATGGGTTGGTAATCACGCTGATCGGCCACCTTGCGAAGGGCTGTAAACTTTTGACAATGCCACGCTTTTCCGCAACTATGTATCTGGATATACTAAAGAACCAGAAGCCTACGTTGTTGTATCTGGTGCCTCCGATAGGTAAGAGACAAATGGGTATTTTGTATATGCAGATTTAGATTCGGGCGATCAAAATAAATGTTCCAATTTTCCACTCTGTACGTTTGAACAAGTCAGGGTTGACATATGTATTTTATTAAAATTGGCGACAGCAAAGACTGAGTGTAGGCTCTTTCCATCGTAATACGGATTAGTACTGTGATAAATTATAAGTCAACCTTTGTGCTACTGATAGAATAAACATTGTCTATTGTATTCTATTTTAAATTAGAACCGATTCGAATACATTAAATATTTGCCACATTGGTCGTGTTGGTTGCAAGCGCGACTGCCGATCGAGAGCCCCTGGGGTCAGATCCCGGGTCGGGTGCTAATAGATTTTTCCAATTTAGATATTCTAGTTGGGGCTCAGGGTCTGGATTTGTACCCGGTATATGGCAATAGACTCACCACCTATTCTATAATGGGACGTACACGTAACGTGGTTAAACATGGGGGTGTACTACACTTCTCTGTCTACCTCTTCGGAGAATTGCAGACGTGATGTTATATTTCGAGTACATTAATGTGAACACGGCCACAAGCATTTAGCTATTTCTTCTAATTCTATACAATATTCATCGTGCAATGATACCTGTAATTGTTTTTTAAAAATTACCGGCTGCGAAATCGGTCCGGGAGGAATTAAAATTAATCAATTTAATTAATAAACCTGGATCTGTGTTTCTACAAAAACACTTCTTCTCAGTGGGATCATTATACTAATATCCGAGAAAGATCATTACAAATTGGACGTTGAGGCATTAGGAAAGGTAGTTGCAGTTGGCAATATACAAATTTTAAATTTTGTTTTTGTTTTCATAGAACTTAGGGAGTCTTTTTATATTGTCTGGTAAATAATATAATTATATATAGGATTACAATAGAGATTATAAAATGTGACATCAGATTACGCATAATTATTTGTAACCTTGTAAAATGTACTACAATTGCTAATTAATTACTAAAGTACACGCGATCGAAGGCAAAAACAGAAATAAACAGAAATCAAATGTAACATCTGATATAAAACATGACAATTTGCAAGTAAATTCTTGTGTCAACCCAAATGTGTTTGATTTACAAAGAGTATATGTTTAATAAGATTGTTTCAAAAGTGGTTTTGAGTCGAGTAACGATATTACATTATTGCTTACAAACTTATCGAAATTAAATGAAATATTTTCTAATGTCATTGTGTGTATATTTTGGCGTTGTGTTTTATCGCATCATTCGCGTAATTTAAAGTTCGTTTGTTTTAATGTAAATTAAAGTTATCTTATAGTTTTTCAAAGTACTCGTAGCATGACCATGTTGAACTTAAAATGAAATGAATATCACGCAGTAAGTATATAGTTATCATTATAAACAACATTATCGAAGTATGGTTTTTAAGAACCACAGGAGCAGATATAGCGGAATTTTAATTTAATTTTGTTTTTATATTTACTCTATCATAAATGCCAAAAACGTACGCAATGTTAGTTATTTATAAAGGTAATATCGCGCCTTTAATCCCCGAAGAAATAGGCAGAGGAGTGTAGTACACTGCCACGTTCAACCAGTTACGTTTACGTCCCGCCATGGTGGTGAGCCTTTTGCCATACAACGGGCACAAATCCAAATTCCGAATCACTACTACAAAATCTGAATTAAAAAAAAATAATACTACTCAACCCAGGATTTGAACTCAGGACCTCTCGATAATCAGTCGTTCTTGCAACCACGCGATCAACAAGATAGATAAGTTATTTATTAATTTTATTCTATTTTATGTTTATGTCTATACGATATTTACTATTTGCAAAAACTGGACGCAGACAGCCTAAAGTAGTATCTACAGAACAGAAGTGGTTGTAAGAAACGGCCTACAACCAAATGATGATGATATTCCACTTATTCGTTTCAGCTATCCTTTTGGGCAAACACCCAGATGTGACCGAAGCACATTTCAGTCACGTGAGAAATATAATTTGCGGTGCTGCGCCCTTGGCTGCGTCCGACGTTCATGCTATTATGGAAAAATGCAAAGCAAGTAACATACAGACATACATTTAAAAAGAGACCCTATAGTTTTTTTCCGCCGGCTTTTTTCTTCCGGTCTACATAAGCCTAAAAGAGGCGTTCAAAGCCGAGGAATAGAATGATGATCTATAAGATTTGTTATGACGTTCATTAAGTGTATTTATATACCTTATAATGAATAAAAACTTTTGAATTACAATTTTAAATTTGCTTATTTATAGGTCCACAACGCGTATCCCTTTAGTATCTCACAGACAAAGAATCGCAGTGCGGTTTTGCCACTACCAAATAATATCATATCTGTTTGCAGGTACGTTAAAAATCTTGCAATTATTAATTTATAATGACTTACAGTGGACCCCCGGTAATCCGCCCCCTGCCTAATCTGTCGCCCCCTGTAATCCGAAATGCACCCGACTACGTGCATTAAAACGTGGCTTAAGATATGTAAAGTATAGTTTGAATTATAAATTAGTTTACAATTGTAATAATGATATTGTACTGCAGGGTTTTTGTGATGCTTGTTGGGGAGGGGATGTCAAGGACAGAAAGTCCATGTCAGATTTTTTATTATTTTATCAAATTGTTTGATATAATCTCTTGGCTGATAAGTTTATTAATACATTTTAATTGTGAAAATATTTATCCGGTTGACATATTTTGTGACAATCACGCAGTCTTATTAAATGCAAAAACTGATGCAATAAAACGATTAAAACATGTAGACATCCGCTATCATGTTGTCAAAGACTTAGTAAAAGAAAATAAAATTTGTGTTAAGTATATAAACACTAGTAAACAACCAGCTGACATGTTAACCAAGTCTTAAAGCAAAGAATTAATTGTACAGCATTTACGTAAATGTGGTGTTGTAAATGCAAGTATATAAGTTTATGTCAAGTCTTAGACAAGTTTATTCTGTTATTTTCTAATTCCTTAAAGAATGTATTTATATTATGAAGGGGTGTTGAAGTAATGGCAATATAATGACATTCATACTGACAAAAAAGGAAAAGAAATGTTAGATATACCTATCCACCCTTGTTTTACTATAAAGTTATAGAAAGTATAGGACTCTCAATAACTCAAAAACAGTTTCTTATTCAGTAGCTATCGATATTATGAATACAAAATTCTGGGATTATATAATATGGATGGGAATTATATTAGTATCATAAATAAAAACTTCATTTGATTCCCTTATCGATCGATACGCCTTGTATGAATATAATCATATCGGACAATAATGCCAATGTTTGCATGGGACTATTTAGGCTCTGGAATACGCCTCAAAAAAGGACCTCCGGTATGTTTCCTTATTAGCAGCCGTTGTTTCAGAAGAAACTCAATCGTTTAAAAATAATTATAGACTCTAAAAAAAAATTCTGATTAATTAGTTGAACAGATTTGTGTTCAAAATAATCTATATTATTGTAGTAGCCCTTGGGTTATATTTTATTTTAACTGTCGTTTTGTCCATTGCCAGATTTCTATAGGAAGTTAAAATTGTTCATAGGAAATCATATAGATTCCCCATAACACAGTTCTTATTCTATGGCAACGAGTAATATAATATAACAAACCTTTCATTATTTTATAGTGAAAGGTTTTGATTGTTCTTTGCACCCACATTACGAGCTTAATTATGCGCACTTTTTCAAAGTTTTCATAATTATTCTAATTATTTTATAGCACAGTAAGTACAATATTTATCTCCCTAAACTGGCCTTAAGTGAAGCTCTTATATTCAGATCATAAACAGCTCGAATGTATACATATTTTACTGATGTAATTAACAAGGGCAATTAAAAATACATTTATTTAAATCCACTTTACTACAAAACAAATACATGACAAACAAAAACTTTTATTATGCGACGCTTTTATTACACTTTATGGTTTAAGACATTAGTATTGTAATCACATGCAACCAATCTTTCGCTTATTAAAAGATTTAAAAAATAATAATAATTCAATTAACATAAAATATAAAAACTGTTTTACAAATAGACAATTTAAATTTTCCTCTGGGGTACTACAAAATATAATACAACTTTAAACTCGTGAAAAAGTCACTATGCCTTAAAAAATTCTTACTCGTTACACTATTCTAATGTAAGTACATATTTAGCATCGTCTTGACGATTTATTGCAATAGAGAATAAAATAAATGCTTTTTTTATGTGTTCCACATTAGTATTGGTGTACTTATATGGAGCTTACATCTCGCCACTGACTGGTACTTATCAATATACTCCTTGGGAAAGAATCTCATACGCCTTTTGTACATTGACTGTGATATCTTCAGCTGGTCTTCCGTGTGTGACCAGCCAAGTGCTGCCACTCTTACCTTTTTCGCATGCTTCAATCACTCCTCGAGCTGCTGCGTCTGGCCTGAAATAAAAGTTTAAAAAACGAACGTTGTTATAATCTTTAAATATGATCAAACTTTTCATATTGAAAACGAAAGTATATCTATTGTCTTATTAAAATGTATTCGAAACATTTATGAAGTCGAACCGTCCCATTTGTAAGCTTTGAAACAAAATGTAAATGACAATTCGTTTTTCGCTAGCACGTTGTACGGGACGTACTTAATTTATAATGATAAAAGTATTTTGTTATCGAAATGTACGATAAAATTACTATGTAACCAAAAATTTCATACGCATTTAATTTTAAACTGGCAATATTTTATTTCATATTCCATGATACAAAAATGTCTAATATTTATACATTCTGACAAATAACGATAGAGAGGTCCTGCGTTTAAATCCCAGCTCGGTTACTATTAGATTTTTCTAATTTATAATAGATGAATAACCGGTGAAACGTGAGAGTGTACTACACTCCTCTGCCTACCTCTTCGGGGATTACAGGCGTGATGTTACGTTGATGTTACGTTCTGACAAATAATTTTGACGTTTTTAACGAATGCAAACAATTATTTAATTTAGTATTTATTGTGCGCTTAACGTAAATATCCTTGAAGATTAAATCACTTTGATACATTATTTGCCACAAGTGTAATAAAATCCCTACACATATTTAGATTTTTCCGTATTCCTGTTCTTGTTGTGTGATTTCTATTCTTTACGTTGCTATAAAGTAATCTCTCTTTGTAAATATACCGCCTATTACTAATAATCCAGCTCACTGCTATGTTGCTACCGCATGTTTTCGCGTGGGTTGAGCAACAAAATATTAGTTTTTTATAGTATTCCAACACGTACTCCAAATATTATACGCCTTCACTAACTTTCGCAATCTATAACCACTATATATAGTTTTAGTAGGAAACTGGATACATTTGTATTACATTAATTTTGTATCTACTATTTCAAAACTGAATTTTCTTATGACATATACGTACATAGGTCAGAGTAATACCTATCAGGAATGTGGTCGTTTATCAACCATATTGTTATCTTGCTAAATGCTGCTTATTTCTGCATAGCGTTTCTGGGAAACTTCACATTCGGTAATTTTATAATTTTTTTCTAGTATATTTGTAACATCAAAAATTACTTACTTCTGAGATGGAAAATTTTCAAGTACTTCTGCAATATCGTTCTCCAGTGCCGTATCAATTACTCCCAGTTTTCCTTGTATTAGATTGGTCTCAGTAGGTCCAAAACAAACTGCGATTACGCGGACTCCCGACCGATCGAAGTTCGGATTCATCTAAAATAATATTTCCATATTGGAACAAATATACAAAAGAATTGCAGCAGAACCAAAAGGAAGCAATTTTACAGAAAAATAACACTTTTACATTGAATGCCTTACATCTGGATAATAACGCATACATATTTTAAAATAAACTAAAAAAATTACAGTTGTTTGAAAATCTGAGGACATCACCATTTTGAATCTGGTTCCCGTCTTAGGTTCTCAATGTTGCGTAATAATATGTTCCGAGAGAATGTTCTTTCATAAGAACATGCTCGCAGCGGGCTATTATCTTTATTATAAACTTGTCAAATATTTATCTAAACACTCTATTGAAATATCAAAAATCAACCACATTTTGTTACCCTGTATGTAGCTTTGTCGTACTTACTCCAAGACAGTTGCTAAATTGTAGCACGGCGCTTTTAGTCGCACTGTAAATAGGACTAGCGTGAGTCTGGATAAGTGCAGCTGTTGACGCTATATTAATGATGGTTCCGCCTTTCCCGCCCTGCTTCACGTGCATCAAGTTGTACGCCTTCAGCGAACTCTTTATCAGTGCAGTCTGAAATTGAATTATCTTGTCAGTGGTAATTTACTTGCAAATTATCTTGTCATCCGTGTCGGGGCGGAGTAAGAATACATTCTCCGAACCCGTGCCGGGATACAGGATGTCGTAAGAGGCGACTAAACCCGGCGCTGGCAGATTACGGTATGGCGCGGTCTGCCTAGGCACAGCTATGGACATGGCCAAACCATGGCCACCTATGGACAACAGCATAAGCGGTGCGTGAAGCTGTACTTTGTGAACACCAACCTGCATGCCCAGCGTGAGGATTATGGGCATAATCCCTCAAGGGCGGCCTATGTCCAGCAGTGGACTGTAATAGACTAATGACGATAGTTGATATCATAGTTCATATTGCGACCATTAGATCGCAATAGGAACTATACCATTGCTTTTGTACACTTGATATTTATGACAATGTCTACATTGTGAAGTTATCCTGAATTTTGGGTACGAAGACTTTTTGCCTTAATTGCTCTCAATTTAGTTAAGAGCCAATCCTATTTTGTATCTTATTTCCATGTATATGTAGTATACCACTATTTTATCTGCCTGGCGTCAACTCTTCTTAGAATCATTGATTGCATATCGAAAACCAGCTTACTTCCTGTCTATATTATTATTTCTAATTAGTTGGTATTGACTACTTTTATTGAAATAAACGGCTGCTATTAAAAGCATACCTTCTACGTCCAAACTGTTCTAACTATAAGGATAATCAAGTTTTAAGACGAGTGTCTTCAAGGATTGATAAACACCGTGCATCAATACATCTGTTTCATTTGATAATTATCACATATTATAGAAACACGTTACTTATCTGTGGTTTTGAATGACGATAAAATTCTAAACTAATACATAATAGAGTGTTATTAATTTTAGTTCAGTAATACAGAAAAGTAATGTATAAAACATCTTTCTGCAATGTCATTATCAGCATTATCATTTCATCTATATTCGAGGCATACCTGCCCTAAGCATGACTGCAATTCATTATCACAATACGTACCACATTTATTTCAATTTCTTTCTCATAAATATGAGAAGAATCACTCATGATTCCAGCGTTGTTTACGACCACGTCAATGTATCCGAAATGTTTCACAGTTTCTTCGAAAGCAGCATCCAGATCTTTTGTGACGTCACATTTTATAAATGTAACTCTTTTATCGCCATATTTTGCATTTAGCTCCTCTTGCAAAGCTTTTCCAAGTTCGACATTGACGTCTAAAATAGCAACGTGCTGAAAATATACATCATTTCGCATAACAAATTTTGAGCAGTGTTTTAAAGCTTTTGTTTAACTTAAGAACTACCATTGACAGTACTGTAGGAATAGAGATTATTAGTATTAGAGTATCTATTAGTATGAGAGCAGTTAACACGTTTGCTGCGACAATAAAGTCTACAACTTTCTGGTGCGGTGACAGTCCAAACATGCATACAACAAACTATCAGATGGTGCGTGGCGGCCCTTTTCAGACCACTACATGACATATTAAGCTCTATATCTTTGCGAATGTGCGTTGTGCTATCATTTTTTTATACATAAAGGTAACATCACGCCTGTATTCCCCGAAGAGTTAGGCGGAGAAGCATAGTACACCCCCATGTTTCACCAATAACGTGAATGTATCATTGTGGATTAGGGGATGATCCTATTGCCACACACCGGGTCTAGACTCCGATACAATTCTAGAAATTTCTACTAGGAAAACTAAGTTACATAAATCCAATAGTACCCGACCAGGGTTTTGAAACCAGGACCTCTCGATCCGCAATCACACTTGCAACCACTCGAGCAAAAGCAGCCATTGTATGTTAGTCATATACATATGTATGTATTACCTTAGCACCTTTAGCCAAAGCCCCTCTGGCAACTTCAGCTCCGATGCCACTGGCAGCACCGGTCACCAATACAACTTTGTCATTTAAATTAAACATGTTGACAAAAATCTTACACAGCTGTAGAGTCCGGAATTACCGACGCAAGTGCGTTATCACAATAGGAGCATTGATATTTAATGTGAAAATGATAACATAAAAACACATTAGTACACTTCTATAGTTTTCTTACATAAAGAGTCAAAATCCTTATCTTAATTGGTTGTACCGATTACGTTAGTGCCCGTTAAATCGAAACATAATGCATACACTGCTGCTTAGTGGCAGAAATAAATTCAACGTTGATGTTTCTTCGCACGCACTGGATTCTTAATGGAATTTTTTCAGCATATCCCCTCTTTTCTATGACTTTATAATATTAATATTAAAATTAATTTCTGCTAGTTGGTCGGAGTAACGATCAAAAAATTAATTTAATTTTAATATAGGTCTTCTGCCCTCCAGAGCACAGCAACGCTCGAGCGGATTTGGCACTACCGACCATCCACCCGAGTACTGTAGTAGGGTGAAGATCGCTTGCGATTTCCAACGGCCTGTAACCTACGAATATTTTTCCTACTATTAAAAGAATTAAAAATAGACAAGTTTTATTTTCCTCATATACTAATTACACATTTAGAAACAAAATGAATATCCTATTGCGCAAGATGGAGAAAGATTACACTTTTTTAAATTTGCTAACTTTAGCAAAACTCTCCAAATGTTAACATTTCCTAATAATAGTTATAAACGTTGATAAATCACTGACTGTATTCGAACTAGCAAACTTCGCAGCTGATATTGGAGTCGAGAACTCTTGACACAGGACTTATAATCGAGAAGTTAATAAAGTTTACACAATTAATGCTCCAAGCATAAAGCGAATACTAAATAAACCTGCTCATCTTTGAAAAAGACTTGTAGTGGGCGCACTGTTCGACCACTCTTAAAAATACAAAAAGGCTAATACGTTTGTTTACACCGGATAAGAAGCTGCATTCGTATAACTACATGACATCATTTTCGATCTAACCGTATATTAAAATGTTAATATTCACATACACACGCTTGTGTGTCCATGCAAGTTAATTAATTAATTAATTTATTTATTTACATACACGTCATCACTACCATCACAGGATAGAACCCAAAGCGATAGGATGGTCTTATTAATAAGCAACACAATAGAAGAACAATATAATAATGGTAAACACTAATTAATGATCATGCGTATGTGCGTAACTTATGTACTTGGCTTTTATGTACCTTATGTAAAACCTTAACGAAACTTGATAATAGTATTCTCGGCCCCAAAGTCCTACCAGCGGAAGTCGCCATAATGTAGGACGGAGCCATGATATTAATACATGGTACGATATCATTTATAAATTACTACGTATTATCTGCAGTTTCCTGTTACTCCTATCGGGATCAAGATTCTGATAATAATTTATCAGAATAGTCAATTCCGTTAAATTTTTTACATTCGATGGTTAGAATAGCTTGATGAGCGAGCAAACGTACAATAATTTCAATAATTATTGTTTTAATATTTATATTGTTTTCATATCTATATCGATATCATATCTATTTAATCAAATCTATATAAATTTAAGGTTTCTTCACCGTTAGCAGTATCTTGACCATCATTATAAATTATCACCACATCAAATTTTATCAAAACAACTGGAGGTATTGTTTTGAATGGTAAGCGAATATAGAATGAGAGAATCAGTTACAAAAACCCAAAAGCTAATTTTTTATGGTTTGTATCAAGTACTTAACACGTAAGAAGTAAATATATAAAATATTGCTATTTTTATAAAGTATAAAATCAATACAATTATTATTGGTTTTATACAAATAGCGACATAAATAATTGTATTAAATATACAAAATACATAATTAAGTATTATGTATTTTTATAGATACCTATTCCTATGTTTAATTACTTGGCAGGTAACTTAAATACATAATTATAATAAAGTTACTATTCCTTAACACACATCAAATTTTACCTACTTCAGTAGCAGTACGTTGAACTTTAAGTTGGCCGGCGAAAAATAACGCTATTTTTGATAAACTTTAAAGTACTTGTAACTTGATCTGTTCATAAAGCGAACGAAACCATTGCAAGTTTGAGTTGAGCAGCATGCACAGTTTATTTAAGGATATTTTCTTTAAAGTTCTTTTATATACTTGACGTAGCAAATGTCAGAAATCGTTAAATCTTTATCCAGTGTACGAAATAAAAATCTTACCGCTCTACGCGTTTTTATTATAAAACTCACCATTTGTTACACATAAAGCAACAACTTTTCTATTATTTTGTAAACATTTGGCACGGTGCGTAAGTTTACGTTATAATTAGACTAAACACACAATCAAGTAATTTTTCCTTTTTTATGTAAATTGCAGCTGACGAACAAATAGCCAGGCCACCGTCGCCTATACCCAGGTGCTACACGAGAGACGTTGTCAATGCTTTGAAGGTGTATATAGCTTAGTGATATTAAAAGCTATTGCCTACACTAGTTTAATGTGTTGTGACAACGAAAACATTGGGAGCTAATTGCTGTACGTCTAAAGACTTTCGTTAGGATCAAATCAATTGGTAAAATAATTGAAAATGTCGGCACGTCTTGGACTTTACATATAGAAGCGATTGGAAACAACAATTTAATATAAAAGGCGTTGGATCGACGCCTACAAAGGACGCATTCGGACGACTACTCGTCGAGGCGAAAACAAATTAATTGCTATCGGTTACGTTCCAGTGTCGTAATTGGTTTGTTCTCGCGCGACCTGATCGATCAAGTGAGAAAAATTAATTGAAATCGCCGATGAAATCATTGGCCTTACGCCGTTATATCTAAATATCCTTGCGTCCACTTAATGTAATACAAGGAATCAAAGGTCAAATTAAATCGAGATCAAGAAAACTGCCGCGAGAGCGGAATGAAAGTAGATCAATATGAACTATCAAATATCTCTGGATTACGTATAACAATATCAAATTTAACAAAATATCATGAGATCTCATTTAAAGTTACATGATTGAATTGTGAGATTACATAAACATTACTTAATATAAGTAAAGAACCAAAATAGCTTTTGGTTAAATAAATCCTCAAACGAACTAAAGATTGGCTATGGTTGTACGAATGCCACAAAATATGCCTGAATACTAACCTTAAGCCAATTGTTTATAAAAGTACAATTTTCCTTCGTGGAAATAAGATTATTTACTCAAGTAAATGTACATTAACGCCTATGGAAAATCTTATTTCGATATGTTTGTTTCATAGAGATATTTTACGAATAAGTATTTAGTATATTTTTCTACTTGCATGTGAAGTGTGTCTGGGACACGCTTGTAAATTGACGGTTAAACATAAGAAGCCATCATGTATCAAGTGTACGAGTACGTATGGGAACTGAGATGAACTTTGCCAAATGTACATGCTTATGCGCATATAATTATATGAGTATCAGATATTGCTTGCAAGCGTGGTTGTTTTTGCCGCGGAAAATATCTCTGCTACACCTGCTGTCACTGGAAATAATATTTATTAAAACAATGCGTGTTTTAGCCTGACTATGTCGTTATGCGTATTTATATAACCTAGATAAACCTGAGGTAAAACAACATGTCTGTGACCAGCTTCAAATATGGCAGATAATAAATAATACTGGGGTGCATGAAAGGAGCCTACCCGAGCGGCGACTATGTATGATTGAAACATAACATAAACGTTTGTAACGTACGATTAAGTACGAACATACACTGCCCGGCGCACCCTGGACATTGCGACTA
>DVPG01000067.1:0-13233 GCA_018239085.1 Yanguna spatiosa spatiosa
CACACCTAAGAGATCTATTCTTTTTTCCCTTCTTCTTTAATATTCTAGCTTAATAGGCAGTACCGACTAACAGTCTTACTGAACCAATCCTACTTAAGTTACGTTTATTCACTTTAATACTTTTGTTTGTCATATATGTAAGTAAAAACTTATTAAGATTCGTTTTAGACGTTCATTAGATAATTCCGGGTGTCATTCGACAAAAAATATTAATTTATTTTAAAAATAATAATTTTTTACACATTTTCGTTCAAATCAAACAGTGGATACATAATATATGCGATTGTAATTTTCCATCCAAAGATAACAAACATTCGTGTTTATCGCACAAATATTTGTCATGGGTGGGAATCGAATTTATAACCATAATCTTGGCCTTCTTTGTCACTAACCACTGAACCGACAATTTAAATAACCGTTAAATAATGAGAATTAGTATGAATTATTGTAAGTTAGAACATGATAATGAATTGGAATGGACTTTTACTATTACTTTTTTGTTTATATCTTACATTCGGAAACCGTAAAACGGTTAGCGCCGAGATTCGAACCCAGGATGAGAGACTGAATTCAGAACCAAAAGGCTATCACAGATGTTTATTAAAACAATCAAATATCAATATATTAGATACGTATATTTAAAAACTAATGTCTGCCTACCTCCTAAGGAATATGTCATGACAATGTAAAAAAATAAATATCAGTCACCACGATATATTATTTGAAAAACAACAAATATCATGGTGTTGGTTTTTCGTCACACGCATCTTAAAAATTGACTCTCATCATTTTTCCCTAACGCGCCAAAAGAAGTATAACTTCAAAAACGTAACACGACGCGTGCAATCCCCGAAGAGTGAGGCACCATAGCGGTATACCGTGTACTTGGCGGCAGGTGCATCGTGCTGGAGTGCGCGCAAAAGGTGGAGGCGGCGTGGCTGATGGCGGCGTACAGCCCGGCGCTGGGCGGCGGGCTGGCGGAGGAGGCGGTGCGGCGCGCGGCGCCAGCGGGCGAGCGCGCGCGGCTGGCGGCGGCGATGCGCTCGGCGCGCCGCGCGCTGGTGGACGCGGGGCTGCTGCGCCGCGCGCCCGACCTCTCCGCCGCCGGCTTCCTGCGCAACACGCTGCGCAGGTGCGCTTTCAATCTTTCCCTCCTATCCAATAACATAAAGTATTACGCAAATGTTAAATATCTTTCACAACGTAGACACCTTCTAATAAATTTTTACTCTGTTACCTATTATGATCTGCGCTTTCTCATGCGGGTTTTTTTTGCCCATAATCCCCATCATAGTATAGGACGCGCTCGGCCAGGTCAGACGACGATGATGCGGCAAGCCGAGGACAGGGCGCGATGGCGCTCTTTGGGAGAGGTCTATGTCCAACAGTGCACTGGGATAGTCTAATGATGATGAGGACCTATTATGAATACCCTAATTAAAGCGTCTAACACTTTTCCTGTCTAGAAATACCTTGATTATAGATGGTGTTCTATTTTGAAATTATTGACTTATAATGTTATTACACGTGCTAGGCTGAGCAAGCACCGGTTGGAGCGCGTGCGGCTAGACGTCCCAGCGGACTCGCAAGGCGAGTGCTACAAGGGCTTCACGGCCTCGTACTGGTGCTGGGCGCGAACGTTGCCGCACAGCCTCACCAAGCTCAACGAGGCGGAGGAGGTGGCCGCCATGCAAATATTCAAGGTATACTCCTCAAATTAGATACAAACAAAATAATCTTCGACTTTTAATGAATTTACTATTTTTTTGTTTATCAATGTGAAATATTTCACATATGAAAATAAAATCATGCATTTCGCGGTTGAAGATAAGTAATCGACGTACGTGATCCTGAAATAATTCAACATTGATGGTCATACTCCAAGTTGTCAATTAATATCCAACAATAAGTACACGTATCTTAACCGTTATAGAACACTCTAGAATGTAACTGTCATCGCAGGACATAATGAGCCACGCGGGGCTGAGCAGCGGCGAGGGCGGCGCGGGGGGCGCGGGCGGCGCCGCGGGGGGCGCGGCGGCCGACGGCGACGGCGACGACCGCGTGGCGCTGGCGCAGGCGCTGCTGCAGCGCTGCCTGCAGAAGGACACGCTGCTGAGCGAGCTGTACATGCAGCTCATCAAGCAGGTGCACGCCGCTCCCGTTCAACTCAATGTATCGATGGGTTATAAGTTGTTTTAAGCCACATTTTGGGCGATATTGAAACGGAAATTAAGGTAACATCATGCCATATACCCGAAACAGAAGGCAGAGGAGCGTCGTAGATACACTCCCACATTGCAAGTTACGTTTGCGTCCTATGAAATAGAAACGACAGAACAAAGCTAAATTGACTTCGAATATGTATTAGGTATATGTAATTTAATATCGTCCAAAACCTCGCTTAAAACAAAGAGCTTTTCATCCAGCAAACTTTTATATCCCATGCATTACATGACATGGATGTAACTATTATCCTCACTCGACCCTATCAGTTTAATGTTTTCAATATACTTGACAACTAATGCGATGAGGTACACACAACCCCTACTTGACCTCTCGCATGGACTCCTCATTTACTTCATAATCGAGCGGAGCTTGCGTAGAGTGAATCTCGTGACGTATTTGTTGGGGCGCAGACGACGGAGCACCCCGAGGCGAGCTCGCGCGTGGCGGCGCGGCACTGGGCGCTGCTGTGCGCGGCGGTGGGCGCGGCGCTGCCGCCCGCCAAGCCGCTGCGGCGCCTGCTGCTGGCGCACCTGCGCTACCGGCAGGCCGCGCCGCACGCCGCCGAGGAGGGCAAGTTCGCCAGGCGCGCTGAACAGGTATACCATTTTTTTGTCATGTACTAATTGAAAAATCTCATCAAACACAATCAAGTTATGGTATTTCATAGAAAAACTATGATTGCTATCATACTTTTGAACGTTTTGGCAGTAGCCCTCACCATCCATAGCTGCCCACCTGAAAGAGGAATTTGTACTTGGTTGTACTGCAGATTTAAATTAATAAGAAAATTAGAATTAACAACAGTTGAAAATTAGAATTAATATTTTAAGTAAGGGCACATGTTTTATTTCATTAGAAATCGTATAAATGTAATAAAAAGAGTTGATTTCAATATAATAAGATTGCTTGGCGATCATGGCTGCAAGCCTCCTTTAAGAGGGCGGCGAAGTAGTTACTGGAAGCTCAGTTTTAAAAAATTGGACGTGTCGATGAATGCGGGTGTCGGTTGTTCGCGCAGGTGGCGCTGAGCATCGCGCAGGTGCCGCGGCGGCTGGCGGCGCCGTCCAAGGAGGAGCTGCTGTGCGCGGCGGCGCGCCGCCCCATGCACGTGCGCGTGCTGCTGCTGGACGGCAAGCAGCACGGCCTGGTGTTCGGGCCCGCCGCCACCGCTGACCACCTCGTCGCCATGCTGCGCGAGAAGATCGGCCTCAGCGACTCCGCCACGGGTGATTAGCCGCCTCGACAGTTTTGTATATCGCTTGCTATGACGACCCCTGTCGCGCACTCATTTATGAGAGTCTAGTTTATTAATTTAAAAATGAAATCTTTGGTAAATATCATGGCCGATGGCAGTAAGCTAATAATTTTTGTTGCCTGCTTACTTACTCGTCTAATGTTATATTAAAACCATTATTCAATTATTGACATTGAAATATTTTAAACAAATCAAATCCAGTTCATTCAATCAATTGTAATTTAAACTTTTTTATTATATCATAGTTTGTCTACGTATGCTTAATGAACTCACCCGATCTTATTTAGAATCGAAGCTCGAATTCAATTTGATGCCATCGATAATCATCCTAACTTTATATTGAAATTCCTCAAGTACTTCCTTAAGACTTATGAAATATGAATACAGTAGTGCGAGCAAGGTTCAGTTTCTGTAGCTAATCCATTTTGCCCTTACCGAGACTCGAGTCACTCCGAAGTACACTAAAATAGACACTCCCAAATGAGTATTGAAATGTATTGCCCTTCGGTACATACAATTATTCGCTAAAAATCAAACGTGATTGAGCGCCCGACATCAACGCCATCTATGATTGATTAAAGGAACTGCAATATCATACAATACACCGCCATCTATCGACTAAACTAAGAATTAAACATGATAAACCATTTATATGAAGCAAAGGACTTTATGAACACTGAATCAGTGGCGTAAAGCTAGGCAGTAAGATGTACTGAGTGAGTAAGTGAGGAGCGTGCGGCGCAGGGTACGCGCTGTACGAGGTGTGCGCCAACTCGCTGCCGGCGGGCGCGGGCGAGCGCGCGCTGGGCGGCAGCGAGCGCGCCGGCGACGTGCTCGCGCGCTGGGAGAAGGCCGGCGCCACCGCCGCCGCCTGCAGGTCGCGCCCCCTATTCAACACATATTCATATTATTTGAGAATCTTCCGTATAAAAACGGTGCAGTCATCCTGTGTGTGACGCTCCCCCTTACTCAATTAGCTATCATAACAAAAAAAAACTAACACAGAAAAAATTAAAAATCACACATTAACGAACAGTAGTACCCATGAAACATCTACCACTGAAATGTCATCAACAGATAGCAAATAGAAAGAGTGAAGGTTGCAGTGTAACTGGCCGCGGTGTTGGCAGGCTCGTGTTCAAGAAGCGGCTGTTCCTGGGCGAGCGGCCGCTGCACACGGCGTGCGCGGCCGAGATGGAGCTGCTGTACTACCAGGTGCTGCACGCCGTGCGCCACGACCGCCTGCCCATCGAGACCGACGAAGCGGTAAACATTTTTTACACATTCATTACCAACATTCCCTCAAACTCGTAGATCTCTCCGCTTCCTATGTATAATATTTGCTACGATTTTTATACTCTGAAAATCCGCACTTATCCAACAGCTATAGTTATACCTAATCCTGAATCGGAACGAAAACCCATTACGTCATATGCGAATTTATAAGTAAAACTCTCTGCACTGCAGACTGCAATGATGATTGTAACGAGTATACTATCAAATTGGTCGCTTACGCGACATGTCTTTCATTAGAATATACTCTATGCTACTATAGTTCCATTTCATGATTATTTATTTTAATACATATACATGAAGATATGTATGTATGTATGTATGTATTTTAATATTATATGCTCGCAGGTAATGCTAGCGGCCCTCCACGCTCAAGTAGTGAAAGGCGACTGCCTGGGGGGCGGGGAGGAGTGCGCCGGCGCCGCCGCTGCGGTGCTCCCGCCGCGGCTGGCGCTGCCCGCCTCGCTGCCAGCGAGCGCGAGCGCGGGGGCCGCCGCGCTGCCCGCGCCGGCCGTCAGGCTGCACCACTTGGCGCTGCGGGGAACTCCGCCCCACGCAGCCATGCAGCGGGCCTTGACCTTGGCGAGCTCCTGGCCGCTCACTCGCGCCACTATCTTCGATGTCATGGTATGAGATCTTTTGCATTTTTATTGCTGTTTTTCAGACTACAAACTGAATTTCAGACATTGCTTCCATTGGGACCTGAATATGTGCGCTGCGCATCAGCAGCCATATGGATGGTTTGGAAAATAAAAAATTGATCTCAAATTATAATACAGTAATCTTTTACATATTAGGTCAAGATATAAAGGAAGCTATAATTGAAAACTACACGTACCTTTGTTTAATAAGTTTTGCCACATTTGCAATTGCCGCTAATTTGCATGTTTTGTATAAAATGTACGGTAATAATATGGCAAGTGTCTGCGCTCAGCAATCGTTCACGTCGAACTGGCCGCGCGCGCTGTGGCTGGCGGTGGACGCGCGCGGGCTGACGCTGCTGCGGCGCGGCTCGCGCGCGGCGCTAGTGTCGCACGACCACGACCAGCTGCTGGCCGTGTCGCCCGCGCCGCGCGCGCTGCTGCTCGTCACGCGCGCCGACCGCAAGCACGCCAAGCTCGTGCTCTCCACCGACCAGGTTCGCCTACCCACTCGCCACCTCTCCTACTATTTACGCTGTGAGAGTAAACAACGTCCTTTGTACTGACAAGTAACGAACTAAACAATTTGTGGCTTGTGGCGTCTACTCCTCATAGAATGTACCACAAAATTGACAAAACAAACAAAACCGCTCATACGACAAACTGTCCCCACCCGCAGGCGTACCAGATCGCGACGCTGATCAAGGACTACATCGAGGCGGTGCGCGGGCCCGTGTCGCCGGCCGTGGCGCCGGCCGAGCCGCCGCGCGCCTCGTGACACCCCGCGCACCCCGCGCGCCCCGCCTAGTGCCAGTGCTTCCACGTCCGCCGCTAGGCGCGCTCGCTCGCTAGGGCGGCGACGGGCGCGCGCGCGCTGAGCGCACGGTCGTGTACGTGAGCGTTAGTGAACATTCAACACCCTAGAGGCCCCTCGCACACACTCGTCGCTTTTGACGTTCATTCCTGAGAAAATCGTCCATAACAAACAGTATATATTGTTTATTACTTTTAATTCTTTTGAAACGGAGTATACGTCGATATGTTGGATGGTACGGTGCGCTCCGAATGTACATCTAAGGTGACGTGATGTCGATCGGCCTCGAAGCGATAGTATTATACTTTGTAAGCGAAAACTAGAAACACTAAGCGAGACTAATTTAGTCAAATGGTACCAGATCGGTATGAACTTGAAAGTTGATGTTAAAGCAAGTATGAGTGATGAAGTGACGTATGTACTAAAGTATGATAATGTTAAATATAAGTAAGCAAGAAATAATATTAAAACGTTATCGTTAAAATAAAGATATGGCACTAGACATGTATATAATATATATATATATACTCAAAATTAAAAGCATCTACTTGTGCCGCTTTCAAATATCGACAGGTAATAATGCTATCATCAATATCTAAGCGATTAGTTTCGCTAACATGTAACTAGTTTATAAATATAGAGATAACGATCTATAGATATTATATAAAGATGTATTTCGATGTACGATAAGCAGTCGGTATCTTTTTTAAGCGCTAATTCAAATCCGTGCAGTAATCGATTTTTTAGGTATCGATTTTGGTAATTTCGAGTGAGAGTCTGGTTTATGTGGAAGCAGAGTACAAAATACAAAATCGAGCTTACCGCTGAATTCTAGCGCTTAAATGAAATGCCGATATAATTAACTATTTTCGATTAAAATAAATATATGAATAAAATATAATCACTAACGCTCACAGTACGAACTAGGATCGACGTGTATCGGTTCGGTTACGGGGAAGTAAATGTCGGTTTATATAAGTTTGTTGCATGACGCTGAAGGAAAATGAAAAAATATGAAATCAATGGTCAACACATGACCGCCATTATACGAATTGGCTAATTTTAATACAAATTATAATTTTATTAGCTAGCTTGAATCTAATCTGTAAACAGCACACAGACTTTGGAAATATTACAAATATATCCATCAATTCATTATGAAATATATATTATGGCTGGGTCATTTAGTGTATAATTTTTCCCAAGTCTGTGTTGCTCACTTCAATATACGAATTCCACATTTACTTCAATTAACAACAGGCAAGTTACGAGTGGTGTTGGATTAGGAGTGTCAGGATGGACGATTTACAGTTGCCAGAGGACGGGGAAGCATATAAAAAAAACAAAAACTTTTTAATAGTGTAATTCAATTTTACTCCACCCTTTCCATAGATACTATATTCTCTGCTAGACATCCTTTAAATAAAGTATTACAGTATTATTAATATTAAATCGTGTTGAAATATTGATAATTGGATCGCATTTTAGTGTTATAGACCGTTAATATTGTTAAGATGTTTGAGATGTTAGATAGTGTTTTCGTAATGTCAGAATCTTTACCCTTTCCTAGTCTATGGTTAACTATAAAATCTTGGTTTTGGTATCGGTGTTTTATGTCTGAACAGTACGTTTGAAAACATTCGCTACGATAAGGATCCCAAAAGGACTGGAGATCGGCAAAATTTAATAGTCTGATCCTATCGTAGCAACTTCAAGAAATCAAACTGAAGTTGCATATTTTTCTAATTGACCGTATGACATTTCTACTTCTAACATTTGCCGTCATTGCTGAAGATAGCCATGGCATCCAAACGCACTGTTAGCATACTAACAATGGCATACAAATTTGCACATATCGCACGATGCTATGAATGATGGTTGTGTAACATTTGTGATAAATATCTATCAGTTATTTAAAGTATTCAAAATCACAACTTGACACGGTTGTTGGACAACAAAACATCGGTACCTACAGAATACATTACGATAAGCCAACCCACGGTAAACCCAAATACAATTACATACGACATATTGTTCAATGACTTATATGTCGCATGTAAACTCCTTAGTGAATAGACTTTATTAATTAACGTTTCATATCAGTGTAATTCCTAATCTGTTACAAATTATTTGCTTTGTCGATTGTTTTATGTGTGCGCCAGTACGCACACACCTACTCACATATATATAATTATAGTTGTTTCCTATGGAGTTCGCGCTATTGTCGGTTTGTCCTGATGTATAGTTTTGTGCCTTGCTGCGCGGCATGGTGTCGGTGAACTAGGCTAACCTGACTTAATCATTTGTCGCCGGGATGCAATATGGCAAATTCAAGCTACACATTAAAAATAAATACAGAGTATATTGCGTATAATATATTATGTATGACAATGTTGATAAATTTTTGATGTCAATTAAGAATGATCGAGTTATACACGTTATTTAAGTAAATGTTTTATAATATCGTGTACACAAGACCGCTCGACTAACTTTGTTGGTTAAAGACGCTGAAGAATTGGCAATGCAATTTTGACATACGCAACCGGCTGTCCGACCCAATAATGATCCACGGTTGAAATACTAGTTTATATACGTTTATACAACGTAATTGAAGTTTCATCATCAGGTTAGCTGTTCAGTCGAACACTTGTCGGGATACACTCAACGAGTGGTTTGTGCAAATGTATTATGACTGCAAAATAAATTACTGATTGTTGCAAATATTTAATGACATGCATATAATAATTCTATATTGCACAATGTTATGTCTCAATATTTTATAGTAAAATATAAATTATATATATATAATTGATAGTAAATCTAGATATTATATTGAAGCATTTATCTAAAAAATGCTTAGTATTATGTGCAAGGTCACATACTGAACGTTATCTGATCGAGTGTAAAGTTGTCTCATGTTCAGCTTATCATTAATTTAGGCCTATTTGGTGCTTGTATGTTTAATTTGTTTGCTTAGTTCGTGTTTCTGATCTCATTATTGAGTATTATTTATTTTGATGCCATATTTTGTTTTTAAGTGTGGGCAATAATAATACAATTTTAATTAGGTTATTTATTTCGTCTTACGTATTGAAAATTTTGTATATAATTGACACACCAAAGACTTTCAATCGTCCCTTTTGAATTCTTTTACTTTGACAAAATTGATGTTTGAATGTAACTTTTTTTTTGATGTACAATAATAATGATAATAATAATAATTACTAACTTAGGAATAAAACTTATAAATCATTCAAGTCACATTTCTGTGAGAATGCTCAAATCTATGGTTTTCTAATATCTCTAGTGGTACCTCAACATTTACAATGTCAAAACAATAATTAGATACCTAATCATAGTTTCTTGTTAATTCCATCTAGCACACCAATCATAAGAAGTTGGACCGAGTTAGACCAGCGTTTGTAGTCTGATATAATTGTATGATTACTGCAATGTTTGGCATTCAATGAATATACATGGCTTTCAGCTTCTTCAATTGAACTTTTAAATTATCTTATATCCGGTCGTCCACGGTCCAATATGTAGGACGCCGCGTCTTGTCAATGGCTTTGCTTCTAGCTCTTTGACCGGCCAACAGACTCAACTTAAAAATTGATCTCGAGTAAGACTCAAGATCCATTTCCAAGTTGGTGACCAATTCAACTTACAAGCAAATTGTAATATGGTGTGGGAGGGACTTATTCAGTAATTACACTTCAAATTTCATATTAAGCTTTGAAAATAATATTTGGATAGTTTCACAATCTACATTAGAAATGTTCCTTGCTAACTAGAAAACAAGCCCACTTGCACTGCAAATAAAACTGGCATTATTTTAATTTCTTTACATAAAGAAATATACATTCACTTTTACGAAAATACGTTCACTTTTATCGGCACCATATTGTTAATAAGTCTTTATTTAGATGTAAGGTTGTATTGTAAGCAGTAAAACCGCTAGACCGGTTATTGTAACCACCACTTATACTGCCCAAATAGACTGAGTGTGTCCAAATATTTTGCCCTTTTTTGACGGATTGTTTTTGTTACATTGCATATGGAATTTACCCAATTATTTGAATGCCAAATAAAATAATATTAAAACACAATGTCTCTTATTATAAAATTTAATTATTTCATAAACATTAATTACCTTAATCTATATTTAAAATCATCACTGTGTCACTAAACCTAAATAGTCGTCCATGAGAGTGCCAATGGCAAACTGTAAATAAAAGAAAAACAGGAACATTTAATTGTTATTATCTTATTTCCATTTGAGGTCAGTTGATTTTATTAAAAACTTTCTATAGCCATTCAAAAATGTTAATATTTATTACGAATTAATAAATGTATAATCATCTATCAAATTAAAATGATGTAGAATAGTTAGTAGAAATTTTATATTATTAGCTGCAAATTGCAAAGTGTTTTTGCATTCAATTTGACAGGTGAAGTCAGCAAACACCAGACATGAGGTTCTTTTACAAAAACTTTATATGCATTCTGGATTTCAATGAGCTCCTATTAATTATATTCCACCATAGATAATCATATAAAATTTTTCTTCCAGTAATTTCTAGAACTTTGTCTTTGACACAGCCAACAAACCATTATGGTATTTTCAAGGTCATGAATAAAGTATTACAGAGTTTTCAAGGCCAAAATAATGTATTAGGGAGTTTTATCTAATAATTGTAACTGGAATTGGTTATTTAACGGCTTGACCAAACATTGACTACCATACACGAACACAACTGACTTAAACCCAATTTCTATACATGGACAGCAAAAAATTCTCTAGTATCATCATACAATACTCACAATGCCAGTAGCATCTACCCTTGTCCCCACAATCTTCAGCCTGATCACATCCTCTTCCTGTATGACATTATCCTCTTGTTTACTCTTGTAACATGGTGGATTTACATTCGGACAAAACTCCATATCAGCAGGAATGGACTGTAGCAATAATGATCAAAATTAAATATACATAACATCACACCTGTAATCCCTGAAGAGGTAGGCAGAGGAGTGTAGTATGTAGTACCACACTCCCACTTTTCACCAGTTATGTTTAGGTCTCATTATGGAATAGGTGGTGAGCTTATTGCGATATATCGGGCACAAATCCTGACTCCGAGCCACTACTAAGAAATCTAATGTTAACCGACCAGGGTATCGAACCCAGAAACTCTCGATCGGCAGTCGCGATTGCAACCAACACGACCAATGAGGCAGTCAAATTCAATTAAATATGATTCTATTAATTTCTTTATGGGCTTATAGACTATGATAAATCTACATATGGTTCACTATGTCACTTACATGATGTGAAATAAAACAGCTGAGAGGTCCAATTTGTGCAAACATTCCAACCTGTAAGATGAAAAGGAATAAAATTAACTGACTGAATACATATTCATTGATTTTACGTCGGTAGGATTTTGGAAAACGGAAACATTGTTCCATATTCATTTTGACTGGAATTTTATGAAACAAATAAATGTATTGAATAGAAGCTTTGCTTTATCAGTTTCAGCAAATAATTATTTTTAATACCCAGTTATGTTTTGTATTTATGGTAACATCACACCTGTATTTCCTCAATGGGGTAGGCAAAGGAATGTAATGCTTTCCCACATTTTAGCATTATGGAATATAGTATGAGCCTATTGCCATATATCAGCCACAAATCTAGACTCCAAGTTACTACTAGAAATTACAAGTTAGAAAAACATAATAGTAGCCGACCTGGGGAATAAACCCACATCCTCTCACTCAGCAGTTGCACTTGGAGCTACAAAACCAAGAAAGCAGTCAATGATTATATGTTTTGTTTTTAATATAATGTAATCGTGAAAATCAGATGTATACAAATATTTTCCTAAAATGTAACAATCATACCTTATTAACTTGAGTTACAATAGCATCCAACACTTCACCCTTGAAGGGCCTGAACACAATAGCCTTATATTTGACTGGATACACCACAAAACCTTGCCCGGGCTGAATGAGTCCAGCTCCTATACTGTCTATTGTTGTCACTGCTATGACAAAACCATATCTGGAATACAGGCAAAATGTAAAAATGTACAAATTTACTTTAAACAAAGAAAACTGTACCAAGTATTTGTAACTATAAAATGTTAAGAACTCTATCATCTGATCATTTTAATTCAATTTCAAAAGGTTCATCCTTTAAACACCATAGCAGTCAAATCTTGCCCGATACAGAAGAGCATTTATTTGCCTCAACTTTCAGTGTTATACCATTCTTTGTCTTTGGAAGAATCTTGGATATGGCCATTGGAATGACATAAAATTATTCATAGTTATTTATCCACTTGTATCTACATATATGTTATGATGCATTAACCTATTCTGGAAGTCAATGGAACAGACAAACTGTTTGACTGCACATACTTGACATAAAACATCCAGGTATTACACATGTAATGGTCGTGCAAATTCTATCAGTAAATGAAATTACTCCAATATGTTGGACCAAGGCACAGGTGCTTAGTGGTGTGTGCCATTAATGTAGTGTAGGACACTCTCCAGCTAAGTGGAGTGATGATATATGCAAATAGCTAGCAGCGGTTAGATGTGAAGATCTGAAGGTTGAGCTCAGTGGCACACTATTCTAGAGGCCTTTGTCCAGCTGTGGATGGAAATAAACTGATGACGATAAACAGGTACATTTCAAGAAATGTTGTTGCTGGGCTTTTACAGATTATGTTGCAATTTCAAAATTCAATCACACAAACAAGATATTTTGTATTAGGTCCTTGTATATTCTCGCGTGTACAGGCCCGAGATACGACTATACCTAAAGAAATAATATACTTAATATACATAACCTTAATTTAAAAAACTACATACATACATATCCTCACGCCAGGTCCCTCACGGGATAGGCACAGAGCACGGAGCACCAAATATCTCTATCCTTACAGACCTACCGTGCTTCTTCCACATTCATCACTCTCTTCATACAT
>DVPG01000068.1:0-13222 GCA_018239085.1 Yanguna spatiosa spatiosa
GTTCTGCATTCCTCTGTCTACCTCTTCGGGGATTACAGGCGTGAAGTTACGTTAGTTACGAAATCCAATATTTAAAAAGAATTTCCAACAATTCTACTCAATAACTATGGATATAATATACAACATTTTAATGTACTCAGATAGGATTTCACATATCAATATTTTGATAAAAAATTATCTATCAATGACATTAAACTTTTCAAATGTTAAGATAAAATATAGAACTTTGCCTACGAGTTTATCGAAATAAACATCCCCAGAACATTAGGGTGTCAGTGCATTAGCACAGTAAAATATCACGACTGTATTTCCTTAAAGGGAGAGGAGTATATACCTATGATTCATCAGTTAACATATAGTAACAACATACAAAATCAATGGCTGTCTCAGAAGCAGAGAAAAATTGGGCCCTCCGTCTGGGTGAAACCGACTACTGTGCCAACTTTGGTGGGTTTGATTCCCATTGAGCTTACATATTTGTGAAATGAATGTAAATATGTTTTCTGTATCCAAATGTAAAAATAAGTGTGATAAGGATGGTTGGCTACTTTTTGCATGTTAAAGATTAGTTTCACAGACAGTATTGAAATTGAAACCAGATAGAAGCTTGATGAGGCAGGCAGAGGACAGGGTGTGATGGCACTCATTAGAGCTGTGTCCAGCCGTGGACTGACATAGATTGATGATGATATAATATCACAGTAAATAATTAGGTATATTTGTTAAATGTGTTTTTGCTTTATGAGATATTTGTCTGCAATGTTAAATCAAATGCATTTTCAATCATATTTTATTTCTGTCCATCAAAATATATTGGGAGTGTTCTGCATTCCTCTGCCTACCTGTTCGAGGATTACAAGCGTGAAGTTACGTCAAAAAATATTGATTTACGATTCTACCTATATAAATAAAATTATAGAGGTCTATAGTTGTGATCGGTTCACACAAAAACTACTGTCTTGATCTTGATATTTTTTTTACATTTACTTCTTAGACACTTGGTTTTTATCTTAAAAATAATATTATCATATCTGCATTAAATGTGAAGTTATTAAAGTGTTAATAGACTACAACTGTTAGTGATTTTTTAATATTAGTGCAGTATATTTCCACCTTCAATATTTTTTGTTTTCTTTTCTGCAATATATCGTTAATATCATCAAGAATGCAAAGTTGCAGGGATCTACTAGTCTATTTTAAATATGATGTTGGTAATAAATGATCTGGGTCCTCTCCCTATGTTTAAAGGAATCTGGGTTAATGATACAATAATAATAATTAGTAGCAAACATTATTATATAAATAATCTGATAATACAACCACACACACATTTATCATTTTTATATATTTACATGTCCTTAAGGCGACTGAAACTGTATTTACAACAGTTTAATTGTGTACATATTTCAGTTTTATATCCACATCACATAGTCAGCCTTAGTCCACTGTTGGGCCATAGATGTTCACATTAAAGGTTTGTACTCATAATCTCCACACTAGGTATGCGGGTTAGGTATTGCATGACACAGCTTCTTGCATCACCTACACTGCTGCCTATTGCCAGGGCATTTCGCTGTGCTCTGTAAGTTGAGCTATGCTGCTATATGCTGGTCTTCAGATATCCACACATGCATCTTTACGATGATACATCAATGTGCCAGAATATTGCATGAATCTTGTACCACATAATGGAACAAGAATAATAGTTCTATCATCTTCTAGAATAAAGAGACGATAATCAATAAAATTGTCTCCTGAAGTTGACTTCAAATTTTCTGTTTTCATTATAATCATTTTTCAGTCTTTTTTTATTAATGTTCTTAACAGAATCATCATTGCTTATGTTCTTAGATTTACTTTTCTCTAAACCCAAGCCTTTTCTATCTAGCTTCTGTATAGCTTTTAATGGATACTTCTTTCCATGACCATCTCTCCCCAATCCAGACTCTTTATCCCAGCCAACTTTCAACATGATCTGATAGCCTCTATTTGATTCCGGTATCACATAATTAGGTAAAGTTTTTTTACCTTTGCTAGCATTAATATTGTGTACAGTTGATGATAAATGTTGTTGTTTATTTGGAAATTTTTTATTGCTACAATGCTTGCATGTATATTCTTCTTTTAACCTTACTTTGTCTACATTTCTAGTAATTTGAGCTTCAGAATTTTTTTTGTTTAGAAGGACATCTGCAAGCACAACATTTTTATTCTTAATAACAAAGGTAGTGGCTGAATTTCCAGCTTTATCTCTCACTGAGGTATCTATGCCTCGTTTTAGGAGTTCTTTAACTGTTTCCACAGAGTTGGCTTGACAGGCTATCATGAGTAAACTCCATCCGAATTCATCCACGAAATTAATCTTCTCTGGACATGAGTCTAATATCTCCGTCAAAGTGGTCACGTCGTTCTGTTCTGCAGATAAAAACAGGTTCAAATTCGATGTGTCCACTTCATCTAGTCTTCGTTTTCGGCGACATTTTGGGGTTTTCTGAACTGGAGTTGCATTCGATTCTGATATTGATGATTCATTTATTTTCACATCTTTAACCTCTTCTAAATAAAGTCTTCGAGCTTCTTCACCGTTCAATTTCTGGTGAATATTTAGATCCAGACGTGATTGCACTAAACTAGATTTTACAAAATTACTATAATCTTTATGATACATGATGGAAACTATTAACTTTTGAGCTAAACCAGTTTTGTTTTGCAATAAATAAATGCAATTTCGATGTAATATGAATGTTTGTTGAACTTTGTTGTTGAAGTTTGTCATAGTTGTTATGTCAAGTTAACATTGACAGCACTGTTTGCTAACGCAGCGGTCATGACAGATAATATTTTATTTTTTTATTGTTAGATGTGGAATATTACTACATACATATATTCACGCCATGTCCCTAACGAGGTAGGCACAGAGCACCGAGTGCCAAATATCTCTGGAATATTACTGTAAATATAATTAGATGTATGATTTAACCCGATTCATTATTAATAAATTATACATAAACTATTACTTATGTATGTATATTGGAATTTTTTAACATAATTACAATAGCGATGTTTTTATCACTTCAATTCTTGGTTTATTTTGCTTGGGGTATTATGACAAAAAACGTGCCCGTACGTCGCGGAATTTAAAATTTCGGTTACTGGTTTTCAACTGCCTCGTTGGTCGTGTTGGTTGCAAATGTGACTGCCGATTGAAAGGTCATGGGTTTAAATCCCGGGTCGAGTACTATTCTATTTTTCTAATTTAGATCTTCTAGTAGTGATTCGGAGTCTGGATATATGCCCGGTATATGCCAATAGGCTCACCACCTATTCCATAATGGGACGTAAACGTAACTGGTGTAATGTGGGAATGTACTACACTCCTCTGCCTACCTCTTTGGGGATTACAGGCGTGATTTACGTATAGGTAAGACATGTTACAATGATTTGGCAGGTTAAGAAAAGAACTCGTGGTTGTTTGGCGTGGCTTACAGTCCATCACCATCACCATCACCCATTTTATAGCTCCACTGTCGGACACGGGTCTCCTCTCTGACTGACAAGGGTTAAGGCCACGTCTGCCACGCGTCCATATGCGGGTTGGCAGATTTTACACGCCTTGGAAAACATGATTTAGAATTCCAAAGTATGCAGGTTTCTTCGTCATCTTGTCATCCATCGTTACAGCAAAGATTATTTAAACATTTTGAAACGCACATTTCTTTACAATTTTCCTTCCTAATATTTGTTTACTTGTACAGTTAGTCTCATATCGGTCATAATTTTTCGTTCTTATATTATTAAGATAACAGAGGGGTTGATATTAAAAAAAAGTTGCTTTTGTTGTGTATATAATTGACAATGTAAAATTTAACAATGTGAGTAATTTCGAGGGAATCATCATCAATATTGATACCTTTAGGGTCATCATTGGCCTGTCTCAGTGCTTTGTTGCAAATAGGCCTCCCCCGGAGTGGGTCTGTCCATAATCATAATAAGTCAGCAAATCAAAGTTAACTAAGAATAATCGAGAATAAAATGATTGTGATCTTTTTACCAACAGCAGTCGAATACATGATATTACAATAGCCTGAAACGACGATGCATTGCGTGATGTAACTGTTGCAGTGTGGTGAGAGTCGTGCGCGGATGGGGCGCGGCGGGCGGCGGCGCGCGGCGCGATGAGCTAGCGGCATGGTGGGCGAGGGGGCGGGCCGCGGCGGCGCGCGCTTGCACGTGGGCGACTCGCCCCCGCGCGCGCTCATGGGCTACGCGGCGCCCGCGCACGATGCGCCGCTGGCCGGGCTCGCGCCGGCGCCCGCGCCCGTGGCGCCCGCCGCGGCCGCCACTGCCGCCGCCGCCGCGCTGCAGCGCGCCCACTCCAGGTACAACCTCACCGCTACTCGCTACACATTCAGCTTGCAATAGTGATAATTTGTCACTCCAATTAGCTGGATGACATCCTTGCTTACATTTGCTAAGACCCGTTGCCCACTACAGAACATGTCTACACCAGCAGTTATCGATTCCGAATAAGAAGCGTTTAAGTTTTTTACATATTTCATACAGTAGGTACTCATTTAACATATAATTTATACGTAGAAGAAAAACGTCAGACCTTTTAAAATATTGGCACTAGGTACTCTCTGCCTACCGCGTCAGGGACCTGGCGTGGTGATATAATACTTAGTAGTAATCACAATTAACATGTTGAAGTGTGTATATGAACGGTTGACAGATCGATGTCGTCGCTGCCGCCGGAGCCGTTCATGATGCTGCGCGCGAAGGCGCTGAGCAAGCGCGTGATCATCAACGTGGGCGGCGTGCGGCACGAGGTGCTGTGGCGCACGCTGGAGCGCCTGCCGCACACGCGGCTCGGCCGCCTGCGCGACTGCAACACGCACGAGGCCATCACCGAGCTCTGCGACGACTACTCGCTGCAAGACAACGAGTATTTCTTCGACAGGTACTGCTGTTGTTACAGCTTAAATATTCGATCTTCGTCTCGTACGCGTTGCCACTCTTGAGTAACAAATGTTCTTAATATTACGGGCCCGTTTAAAATATTTCATAAATATAATCAGTTTCCTACCACCAGTGGTCGTAGCTTATGCAGGACACTTTAAATATTATATTTGAAATAATGAACATAATCAGGTGTTAGTACTCGATAATTTGTCATGGCTTTTCTTTACAAAAAGCTATTTTGCAAACGATATATAAAAATATAATGTGGGTTATTAATAAAAAATATTATATCTTTCAGACATCCCAAGAGCTTTAGTTCCATCCTAAACTTCTATAGAACTGGCAAGTTGCATTTAGTGGATGAGATGTGCGTGCTGGCGTTCAGCGATGATCTCGAATACTGGGGGGTTGACGAGTTGTACCTGGAGTCGTGCTGCCAACATAAATACCACCAGCGGAAGGAACACGTTCACGAAGAAATGAGGAAAGAAGCGGAGAGCTTGCGACAGCGTGAGGAAGAAGAGTTTGGTCAAGGCACGTGCGCGCAGTACCAAAAGTGGCTGTGGGACTTGCTGGAGAAGCCAACTACAAGTATAGGGGCCAGGGTAACGTATACAACGATTCTGTAACTTAGACACTGTATACACATTTTATATGACCAACATTATATTAGCAAGCTGCCGAGGAGAAAATAAATCTAAAATCGAGGTATTGAAAATGAGTATAATATCATTACTATTTTAAAATATATTTTATGTTTAAGTTAATAAATTACGTAGATAAAATGCTTTTGTATATTGTGAGCCATCGTTTCGATAAACACGTACATATGTATCTATGGTGTGCGTCCGTCGTGCACGTGCTGCGTGCACTCACCGCCGCACGCGCACTGCTGCGCACTCACTGTCCTACACTAATCGTGCAAAAATTGTTTTATGAACTATTTACAGGCTGTTTATTATTATTATTACACACTGTTACACATTCACTGGTTGTAGAAATTTTTATATTTGTGTTTCTATACAATGTTACGCGCGTTAATTACTTGTATTAAAATCTATTTTTGTTATTCTTAAATAAGTTCCAACAATTATATTATAGTCGTGCACATTGTATTTTATGACGCTTCGATTTTTTTACTATACAAAACTTCAATATTCGTTTTTTTTATAACAATGTTTATTACGCATTTGGATGGTACTAATGAAAACATGTGAAATAACTTAATAATGCAGATTTACGAGTAGGTATATGTAACGAAGCTGATTGTATTTTGTAAGTTTGTTTTTGATGAAACGCATCGAAATTAATTTAATGATATGTATATGAATAAGAATGGATAATTTAGTGTAGTGTTCGTGGTGCATGAATAACATCTATCTGTCTGTCTGTCACTGCTCTACCTGCTCCGTAGATTGGGTGTGGTATGTTGGAATGTGGTGTTGTGTTCCCATGTTTGTCATTGTGTCGCTTATGTCGATATTGTCCGTAGTTTGTGTTAATACTGTACTTTATTTTATTAACGTGACGTCCAACATAGTCGTATGTAAGTATGTGTTTATATATTTCGTCAATGTTTTACTTTTGAAAGCTTCGTGTTTATTGTCGTTGAGATTTTATTTGCAATAATAATTTATGTTTCGTGTCATTTATAATGCAACGTGTACTGGGTCGAGTCTAAAGTTATCTAAATATTGATATTTTGCTTGTAATATCATAGTATGGATGTAAAAATATACGGAGCATACATATTTTTAAAATATATGTATTCTTTAATCGCTTTTGTATTTTACGTTGCATTACGTTATCACTTATTTATAATTTTACAATACGGTATAAGTATCGAAACGACTAGATCTATCGTATCAGAACAAATAAGTCGTTAAACAATTACAAACCTCCCCATTCAATATCGCAAAAGAATTCACTTAAGTTTTGTCAAAAGCATGTTGCCATTTTTATATTATTTCTATATTCTATGCTCCTAGTTGTATATTATGGACGTTCATTTGTTCAATTCTATCAGTATACACTGGAGTGAATGTTGAATTTTTAAAGCATAATTATTTGTTATTGATCAGGATATTAATAACCGTTAAACTTTTTACCATTCCACTCTTCGAGATTGGTCTTCTCTTAGAATGGAAAGGCTTAAAGCCATAATCTACCACGCTGTCCAAATGTGGATTAACAGTTGACAAATTCAAAGGGCTGAATGAGGCTGAAATCTAGAATGTTTTTGTATCGAAGGCGAAGATCCTTTTTGTGTAAATTAGTCAAGGTAAATTAGTAAATGGATAGTTTAAAGCGAACATATTAAATTTCCATATAATTTCTAGGTAATATTGTTCTAAGTATATTATATATGTAGGTATTTTATTTATTTTCATTTATTTGATTAACTTAACATTGCTTCGCTTGTTACAGTTAAATATCAATGTATTTTTTCTTATCCTATTTTTGGCATTTATTTTTGAACATGCTAATGTATTATTGGAGCGTGCAAATAGGGTTTCTTGCGAGAAAGTGTATGTGCCGCGGAACTGTATTGGGTAACTTCCCGTGAAGCAAACGATCTTCAAAAGGAAATTAATAAAAAAATAATTTTTGAATGAAATCTTACATAGTATTTTCGTAGGTAGCTTACTTCAATAGATCTTATATCAATTTTGATAAGTGACAAAAAAACTGTTTCAAGGTAAAGATAGTTAAATAGAATAAGAGTGAGCTTTCACTGGAAGTGTAAGCGGCACATTGTGCCTCAATGTAATTTTCGTTACAATGATTTTTAATGTTCACAGCCGCGTCGATCGTTCTCCGACTTCTCACTTTATATAAAACAAAGCTTAATTGTTGTCGCAATATTGCAAAATGGGATGGGCTTACGCGATGTGACCAGCCGCCGCCGGCGACGCTCCGCGGCCCGCGTGCGGGGTGGCACGGGACGGCCAGCGGCGCCCTGCGGACCCCCGTCCGCAGTGCGCGCGCCGCGCCCGCGCCGCCTCCCACTACGGCTGAGCGTCGCTCCGCCGGCGTCCCCACCCGCTCACGCCTCGTCCGCTTCCGTCCATTCTGTCCGTCCGCCGTCCCGACCGACCAGCCCATCCTCGAACCCACCGGCGCTTCCGCTTCGTGGTACTGATCCGACTAACAGAGCGACGCGGGCGATGGACGAACGAGCGTCGTAGGAACAGCCTTGACGATCGACCATCTGAACGCGCGTCCGTCCACCACATTCATTTATACTTTTATTTACTAATGTACACCTCGTATACACAACACTACTAACATAATTACTTACCTACACGTATAGATGTTATTTTTACACCAAAATTGATTCAGTATTATTAAGACATCCTATTACAATAAGACATTGGCTTTTCTTTCTGTATATACATATGTACTTATACGTAAGTACTCACATACATAGAAGCTCAGACTATCGATGTAGCTTTGGATTGTACAAATGTATAGGAATAGCTCTGTATAAACACTGGCATAACATAATATACTTACACGCACCACCTGTGGTAATAGCGGCGCATATGTCATAAGTGTAATGCCGTCCGATGTTACCTAATGAGTGCGCCAGCGCGGTGTGGGCGCTCACTCGGCACGTGCTTGCAGGTGATCGCGGTGGTATCGATCCTCTTCATCGTGCTGTCCACGATAGGGCTCACTCTCAACACGATCCCGCAGATGCAAGTGTACGACGACAAGGGCACGCCCATGGATAACCCGCAGCTGGCCATGATTGAGGCCGTGTGCATCACGTGGTTCACGCTCGAGTATGTCCTACGCTTCAGTGCGTCGCCGGACAAATGGAAGTTCTTCAAGGGTGGACTCAACGTTATCGATTTACTCGCTATATTGCCCTATTTTGTATCTCTATTCCTACTCGAAACGAACAAAAACGCAACTGACCAGTTTCAAGATGTGCGTCGAGTTGTGCAAATATTCCGTATAATGCGAATATTGCGCATTCTAAAGCTAGCTCGACACTCGACCGGGCTGCAGTCGCTCGGCTTTACGCTCAGAAACTCCTATAAAGAGCTGGGACTTCTCATGTTGTTCCTCGCGATGGGGGTGCTCATATTCTCGTCGCTGGCGTACTTCGCCGAGAAGGAGGAGCCGGGGACTAAATTCATTTCCATTCCGGAAACGTTCTGGTGGGCCGGCATCACCATGACCACAGTCGGATACGGTGACATTTACCCCACGACCCCGTTGGGCAAGGTCATCGGCTCAGTTTGCTGTATTTGCGGCGTGTTGGTAATTGCGTTACCCATCCCAATTATCGTCAACAATTTCGCCGAGTTTTACAAGAACCAGATGCGGCGGGAGAAGGCGCTCAAGCGTCGGGAGGCGCTGGAACGCGCCAAGCGCGAGGGCTCCATCGTATCTTTCCACCACATTAACTTACGCGACGCGTTCGCCAAGAGCATGGACCTCATCGACGTGATCGTCGACACAGGTCAGTATTGCGCGATCCATTCCCGCTGTCGCTTCTCCATGTCATGTGTCCTTCGCTCGTTACCGTAACTCGTGTTCACTACGCAAGCATGCTTTTTGTGCTCAGTGCCTCATCTCGTACCTGTGTTACCGTACGTAACGAATGTCGTTTGTACCTAAATGTTTGCACGTCGCATAGATTAGCTCTCCGGACTCGCAGGCATATCGAAAATCAAACAGTTCACGTTACATCGCAGCTACAGCTAATATCACTCGTTCCTTCAAAAGAGGTACACTCAGAGTGTTTTATTCCTTGTCTTCAGGTGACAAGTGCGTCCTCATTGAGGCGAGAGACGACGCCCGATGAGCCACTTACTACTATCGCACAGTCGTCCGCCCGACCCCTTATAGTCGTGTCGTAGCTGGGGTCGGGCTCGCGTCGCGTGTAGCTTGCGATGTGCGACGAAGACACTTATCTAAGGTCGATTACATTGTCAGCGTAAGGCTAACGCTTCCTAGAACTAACATTCATTTCTTCAGTGGACTGTACGTTGTGTGTGTATCCGGAGGACGCTGGATTTCTTACTGTTCGTGTGGAATGTGTGTTGTGTAGTTCACGCCGCTGTTTACCGCTACTTGTTAATAATGTTTTTGTGATTCGTCTGCCTTGAACATTCGTCGATCTACTGTTGAACTAAACGCTTGTCGGGAATACGTGGGAGAAGAAGTAGAAAACGTCGCTACTTAAGATGGTGTGTGTCTCCAGGACACAACTTGTCGCAGGCGGACGCGACTAGCTTGGAGGGCGAAGCGCCCGCCGTCACCGGTTGCTACAAGCAGTACGAACATGCCATCGGCAATAAGATACCACAGTCCGCCGATGTCGCTCAGGTAAGCGTCTCTGTCACGAAACGACGGTGCATCCACAAGGTATTTAATGTATAAAATGCAATTTCTAATCTAACTATGCTTCTTAAAAGTATCTACATATGATTTCATTATATTTCTTAAGTGCGATAGCGCCACCTTGTATGCTTTTCTTCTAAAATATATTTTTTACTATTGTACATATCACTTGACCTGTAACAAAACGCACATATCTTTTGAGCTGTTATAGTACCGACGTCGCCGCTAACACTCGAGATCGTAGTTTCAGAGCAGTCCTAAGACAGAGCGCCGCTTGTCAGCCGACGGCGTAGGCCCGCCGGAAACGCGCTTGCTTATAAACCCAGAACCAACCCCAGTAAGAAATCCACTACTTCATTTTATTTTACAGCTATTGCTTCCATATAATATTTTTACTAACATTTTTATACTTATAGTTTACGAATACTTATAGTTTGACATTTCATTGTGTCTACTATACCTATGTATAAAATATTGGCATTAATATTATAGGTATTGCAATTTTATTCGGTGTAATAAAATGGATCACTATGTTGTCTGATTTAATTAGTAAAATATTGGTTACTTACGCGGATCACGCGAGTCGCACTTACGAAGAGTGACACTTACGAAGTCAATCACTGAAAATAAGGTGTCAAAGTAAATGCACCTTAGTATTAATCAAGTCATAGCCAATGTCTGCGAAATTACATGTATTGTTGGACGATTGCATAACATAAACGTAACATCATGCGTATAATTCCCGAAGAGGCAGGCAGAGCAGTGTAGTACATTCCTATGTTTCACTAGTTACGTTCATGTCTCACTATGGAGTAGGGGTGAGGCTATTGCCATACATGGAGTCAATTGCCATACACTCTACTAGAAATTTCTGCTATAAGCGTAAGACAGAAAAAATTCGAATCGAACTTAGGACCTCTCAATCAGCAGTCGTGTTTGCAATCCCTCGACCGACAAGCATTAATGCCGATGTATTTTTAGACGACCATATTTGGTAGTGTTATTACATTTTGAATATTTATCTTTTGTTAGGTAAATTTCTAGATTCATTGTGTATGAAATATCACACTGAGTGAACTACCTAATTGATTTTTGTCTTGAGAATTTGTAAGCGTGTCTAACCGTAACTTAGTTATAACCGTATTTAGTATGACATAGGTGTATTTCCGAAACACGTACTATCGGTCCAGTGTAATGACGTTAACATATATATACCTACTATTATGTTATATATCTGTCTGTTATCTAAATTAAAATGTCGTATACTTCTCTTTTACGCTGTAACATATGAAATATACTAGTTTAAAATTGGTATGTTTGTATGAGCATTCGTAGATATTATTTGATGTCGTTTTCGATAATAGGTATCTACAATGACCACTAATATTTCTCTTTTCTAGGAAAAGAAGATGGCTGAAAAACAGCTCGACTTGGATCAGCTGCCTTCTGAGTTTGAATGTTGTTTTTGCACGTTCAAGGTACTAAGCACTAACACGTGGTCATATCTGGAATAGGTTTACCTTCGTTTATTGATTTTTCGCTAATTTGATTTTTAATCCGTTTCAATGATTTTTACTAACATTCAGCATTGTTATGTAAGTATCTGACTACATTACTTACAACGAACTCTTCATTGTTTTTATATGTTCTTACAATTGTAGTACCTATATTTATATTAATAAAAAGCACCTTAGATGATATGTAATATATTAATATATAATATATATTTTTTCACAATTATGCACCTATGTTTCACTGGACACCTGTCTAAAGTTTTTACGCTTTTGTTGGAATGGCGTAATATTGATCGACTTTAAGGACTTTTGCGGGATTGTATATTTTCTAAATAAGTAATAGTTCATTACATATAGTATCATTTCCTTTTTGTTCTTTATTAATCTAAGGGGGTGTTGGTTAACAGCGAACAATGTCGTAGTAAAACGAAATTGCAAACTTCTTATTCGACCAATAACCTAAAACCAAAATATTCCTTTACAAGAGTTAATCGAAGAAACCTTAGAAAAGCAACGACTACTGTTTATGAAACAAATAATTCTGGACGTAGGGTTACAAGGAGTTCATAGACGCGGAACAGCTGATGCCGATGTCGACTTCGGACCTGCGGCAGCCGGTGTGCGTGGAGCTGGCGTGCCTGCAGCGCCACCCCGCCCCCCGCGCGCTGCCCGAAGCCACGCCCAATAGCCTCGACAGCCCTGGTAACTACCACGTTCTATACTAATCGATATTTTACTGCAGATATTATACATCTTGATACCCACCCTTCATATGGTTTTCGAATAGTTATTTAAATAAATTACTTGAAGGACTCGGTTTGGATGTATGTGTTTGTGACCTAAATAAATAGGCCCGAAAAGAAGAATTTGATTTTGTCTGCTAATAAATCTTGTTGTTTATCTACTGTCCTACGTACCCAGTCGTATAGTACTGTGTATTCAGCAGGTTAGTCTGTGTGTACACCTATTTTGAGTAATATGTATGTAGTATACGTCATCCATAATCCACAGCATTATTGCACAATCCAGCACTCACCCAGCCCTCCTCATGTGTGTGTGCGGCACACACCACTGTTTAAGATTGACGTGCGCGGCTCCAAGTGCGTCTTATGTCTTACGTTGCAGATACATTTGCATCATGCCTTACGCACCCTTTTCCTTCAGAGGGCGACATCGCATGCGAGAACGACTCGTCAAACTTGTATGTGAATCCTCTGGACGGTAGCGGCAGCGGCGGCACTGTGGGAGGTGAGGGGGTAGCGGCGGAGTTTAACGGTGTGCGCAAGAGCGCGTCGGGGGACGTGTTGTGTGCGAAAGGTTCGCAGGGCGAAAGGTCGCCGCGCGGCTCGCGGGGCAGCCTGGGCGAGCCCGATACGGCCGATGTCGCG
>DVPG01000069.1:0-13220 GCA_018239085.1 Yanguna spatiosa spatiosa
TATATTTGTAACCAAATTTATAATCTGAAGTTGGCAATTAAACCCTCCAATTTCCAAGTCTTTCTTTTATTTAACAAAAGAAAAGTGGCGACCGTGACAGGACATTTCCACGTGAAGTCATCACTGCTAATCTTCGGTCTTCTCCGAGGTCATCGGGTCATCAAGACAAGGCAGCTCAGCATCGTGTCTCCACGCCGGTCAGCAACACGCACCGCAGCGTCAACCGATAAGCTAAGTGGCCCTATATCCCTTATTTTCATCCCCAACCTAACCGAATACTCCCATTTTCTTCATAGTCTAACTTTCATTCTGTGCCTGGTGTCAGCTTTAAATGCGTAAAATAATTTATATTCCTAATTATCAAGGCCGTATGTGCAATATTTTTACCCATTTATTGCGATTAATCCATCAAATACGCTCAGCGTACTGGTAACCACGTGGACACGTGTTTCATAATTACTCCATTTTCTACGTTACTGGTGATTAAATCGCATTGTACGGCACTAAATGGTGTTAAAACTAATACAATTTGAATTATTTTCGTAAATTAAGAGCCCAGATTTTGATAATTTCCAAAATTCAATACACGTGCAAGGCATCTTCCATTTAGCTATATCCCTTAGTTGTTTCTTTTCATAATACATTATTTTCATTGCATTTAGAATTAATATTGCGAAATATAAACCCATTTCAAGGGGTCTCGAACAAGTTTATTTTACTTATTTTACCTCAACTTCCATAGTTGACTAATTTATAGTACTTATTCCATTTGTTTATTCTTTTAATATTATTTAACTAATTACATATTTAACAACAAAATTACAACTTTATAAATTTCTAATTATTTGTCATCGCGTTTCGCAGGTGTGCATCATTAGCGGACTTGTTTACGGCGCTCCTATTGTTCTATGCAGCTCGGCCAGATCGCGTCAATAGCAAACCGGTTTCTTATCTAAAGGAGTGGCGTAAGATGCATTATCTGTTTTAATTAAGTGCAAATAACGTCGATTTTTCTGTAATTGCATTCTTTAATTTCAACTTGTTTACTTCGTTCTTACGGCCGCACGTAATTAGGAAACATGGTTGATTCTAAACTAAAAGAACTTAATAATAAACGTAGTTATCTGAAGGGCCGTTTAACAAAATTTAGGAACTATCTAACTACTTTGGATAAATTAACGACTTTAAGTGACATTGAAATATCAATTTTGGGTACTCGATTATCGAAAATAGAAGGTTTAATGTGCATGTTCGATGAGTTGCAAGTTGAAATCGAATCTCTAAGCCCTGATAAAATTGACGAGGAGCTAACCGAGCGCGACAATATTGAGCTCGACTTTGCTTCCTTAATAGCCACAGCTCAAAACCTTCAGTCCAAGTACAATGCGTGTAATGTTTCGAAAACAACAGACGCGAACGTTTCTTCTGCTTGTTGCCCTAATCAAACAGGCATAGGCTTCAGGCCCCCCACTCTTCAAATCAGCAAGTTTGATGGCAGTTATTTTTCTTGGTTAGAATTCCGCGATCTTTATTGTTCTCTCGTTCATGACAACCAACATATTCCAATACCTGTCAAGTTTTGCTATCTCAATTCTTATGTGGAGGGCGAGGCCGCTAAAGTTATTAGTAATCTAGAAGTAACTGAGGCTAATTATCACAAGGCTTGGGAGCTGTTGCGCGAGCGTTACGACAACAAAAGATTGTTGATCAAGACTCATTTGGATGCACTTTTAAATTTTGATACTAGAAATATCGAAACAGATAAGGGATTGAGATCTATTATAGATAATGTAAACAAGAACTTGCGCGCATTGTCTAGTTTGGGTGAACCCACTTCACATTGGGACACATTAATAATACATATTATAGCATCAAAACTCTCAGAAAAAACCAGTCTTAAGTGGGAAGAGCATAGGAACACACTCAGTGAATCTCCTAGTCTGGAGCAATTCACAAAGTTTTTAAAGGACCGCGCAGACGTATTAGAAACATATAACCACAATCAAACTGGCGATTCATCTTTTAATAAGCTTCGTAACAATAACAAAAGAATCAATAAGATTAACATGTATGGCGCGCAGATTGGCAACGAAAATATCACGACTTGTGTAGTTTGTAAAGGGCCACACAAGATCTACAATTGCGCAAACTTTAAATCCAAATCTACCCAGCAGCGGCAGGCTATAGTTACCAAACTAAAGCTCTGTCACAATTGCTTGCGGCCTGGCCACACCGCGTACACTTGCCGCTTAGGCGTCTGCCGAAATTGCAAGCGTCGACACAATACAATGCTTTGTAGTATCAACAATGCATCTCCCGCTCAAGTGGACGCTTCGACCTCTTCAAATAATATCACTTCAGAAACACAAACAAATATGTCTGTGCACTTTTCTGCTAATTATATTAACAAATATACTTTATTGTCTACAGCCATGGTGGAAGCGGTCAATCCAAGGTCTAATAAGCGTGTTACAGTACGTATTTTACTTGACTCGGGCAGCCAGTCTAGTCTCATATCTCAGAGTCTCAAGGACAAACTAAGCTTACAATCTCTACGTATGGAACCTGTAAACATTATAGGGATCGGAAATTCCAATTCTCACTGTGTAAATGAGTTCTGCTCATTCCAATTAAAATCCTTGCACAGTGACTACACCACAGAGTTGACGTGTCCGGTGCTACCCCAACTTACAGGCAATATTCCAAAATCGTTTGTCAATGCAAAGTTACTTAATATACCTGCAGATGTTCAGTTGGCCGACCCAAGCTTCTTCAAACCGTCATCTATCGACGTGTTAATCGGCGCTGATCTATTTTTCCACATTGTAGGTACCGAGCGTCATTCTTTAGGTTCTAACAAACCTTATCTAATCAATACGGAATTCGGATGGATTATATCCGGTTCTGTCGACATGTCGTCTCAATTTTCTAATAATTCATACAATATAAATTGTAATTTTTTATCCAATGAGGACAAGTTTAATAATCTTTTGAGCAGATTTTGGGAGCTGGAAGAAGTTTCAAATTCAAGGCTATTAACTGAAGACGAGAGAGCATGTGAGCAGCATTTTAAGACTCACACCTGTCGTGAACCTTCAGGTCGTTTTCGTGTACGCTTACCTTTAAAGCATTCGCCACACTCCTTGGGAAATTCTTATATAATGGCAAGAAATAGATTTCTCAATTTAGAAAAAAGATTTAGAGCGCAACCGGAGCTTAAGGCTGAATATTCTAAGTTTATTGCTGAATACTTAAAGTTGGGTCATTGTTCTGTTTTACAAGGTCCTAGACCGCAACCATCTTATTTTCTCTGTCATCACGCTGTCTTCAAACAGAGTAGCGAGTCAACGAAGTTGCGAGTTGTATTCGATGGCTCGGCTCCTACCTCCTCCGGTCTATCAATAAATGATTTGCAATTCGTTGGTCCTACGCTTCAAGATTCTCTCTTCTCCATACTTTTAAGATTTCGTCAACACCAGTACGTGTTAACCGGCGACATCGAGAAGATGTTTCGCCAAATTAACGTTCATAAAGATGATCGTAATCTTCAGCTTATTTTATGGAGAGATGACGACTCGAAACCTCTTCAAACACTTAGGCTTAATACAGTGACTTACGGTCTCGCAAGCGCTAGCTACTTAAGCACCAAGTGTATCTGGCTATTAGGAGAGGAGTGTGGGGACGACTTCATCAAACAAATCATTCAACGCGACTTCTATATGGACGACCTGATTTCAGGTGCCGATTCAATATCACAATTACGTTATATATTGAAATCAGTCATTTCAATTTTAGGTTCGGGTTGCTTTCCTCTTCGAAAATTCAAATCAAATGTTCCTTCTATTTTTGAAGACACCGTAACGGAGTCTCAAGGGACTCTAACATTTAGCGAGTCTACAAGCACTTTGGGGTTGCAATGGAGGCCTTCTTCTGACACCTTACGCATTATAATCAGTATTCCTGATGAATGCGGTGAGCCGGTTACGAAGAGATTGATTTTGTCACACTCTTTTAAAATCTTCGATCCCCTTGGTTTATTAAGTCCGTGTACAATTCGATCTAAGATCCTATTACAGGAATTATGGCATCATAACATAGATTGGTCTGAATCCGTTCCATTTGAATTGCAGCAACAATGGACCGAGTTAAAATTAGATTTCTTAGATTTAAATTCAATTCATGTGCCTAGACTAGCACTATGTGAAAGGCCTGTGAACATCGAACTTCATTCATTTTGCGATGCTTCTGGTTCAGCATATGGTTGCTGTATCTATATAAGATCAGTTGGCGCTAACGGGCGCGTTGAGGTACACCTGCTCTGCGCCAAATCAAAGGTAAATCCTAACAAGCCAGTCACTATACCGCGCTTGGAACTCTTAGGCGCGTTACTCAGCGCTAGGCTATGTAAAGCAGTTCTAAGCTCTTTACGCTGCAAAATATCACGTTGTGTACATTGGTGTGATTCGAGTGTTGTTTTAGCATGGTTACACAACAATCCTAATAAACTTAAAACCTTTGTTGCAAACCGAATTGTAGAAATAGCTGAAACTACGTATATAAGCGATTGGCGTTATGTGCCAACAAATTATAACCCAGCAGACTTAATATCTAGAGGCGTAAAGGCTAGTTTCCTTAAAAATTCACAGCTGTGGTGGTCTGGTCCTAGTTTTTTAGTTCAAAATGAAGAGAATTGGCCGGTTCTCCGTGGTTACGACGAGAGGGGATGCGATCTACCCGACCTTAAGGCCAATGTCACACAAATTTTTCAACCTATAATATTATTTGATCGATTTTCTAATTTCATGAGACTAAAACGTTCATCTGCATATGTTTTACGTTTCCTCCATAATATTAACAAGTCATCAACCAAATTTATCGGACCGTTAACTACAGAAGAGTTACATGATTCGTTTATATTTATTTGTAAATTATCTCAACAGGAGTCCTTTGGAATTGAATACGAGGCGTTAACCAAAGGCCGTTCAATTCCAATGAAAAGCAATTTACAATCTCTATGTCCATTTTTAGACGAAAGGGGCGTTATTCGTGTCGGCGGTCGACTCGATCGTTCTGACTACGGCTACAACAAAAAACACCCTATTGTTTTACAGTCAAAACATCGTTTGTGTCAACTTATCTTTCAGTATGAACATACCAGACAAATGCACGCAGGTCCACAGCTCTTGTTATACACTGTTCGAGAGTATGTATGGCCATTAGGCGGTAGGACATTAGCGCGGCGCACGGTGCGCAGCTGCGTGAGGTGCAAACGTCTGCAGGGTAAGACGGTGACTCCAATGATGGGTCACCTCCCGCCAGAACGCATTATGCCTGCGTTTCCATTTCAAACAACGGGGCTTGATTTCGGCGGCCCATTCACTATTATAAACAGAAAAGGTCGCGGCGCAAGAGCTTCCAAGTGTTATTTATGTCTTTTCGTATGCTTCCGCTACAAGTGCGTTCACTTGGAAGCGGTCACTGAACTCACAAAAGAAGCCTTTATCATGACTTTGCGGAGGTTTATAGGTAGACGCGGTAAGCCCTCACAACTATTCTGTGATAATGGACGTAATTTTGTCGCGGCCGCTAAAGAACTTAGTAACTTTTTAAACGAAAATTCAAATAACGTTCTTAATTTCGCTACCAATGAGGGCATTAAGTTCAATTTTATCCCTACTTACGCCCCTCACTTTGGAGGAATCTGGGAGGCCGGTATCAAGTCAGCTAAGCACCATATAAAACGTGTTATGGGCAATTCTTATTTTACGTATGAGGAGTTGTCTACCTTGTTTGCACAGGTGGAGGCTATTCTAAACAGCCGCCCCTTGTGTCCAATGTCTTCCTCACCTCACGATTTCCTATCTCTCACTCCAGGGCACTTTCTTATCGGTCGGCCGCTCACTTCGCTGCCTGACCCGGACCTTCAAGAAGAGAATCCTGCCCGCCTGCAACGCTACGCACGCATCGAGCAAGCCCGCCAGCACTTCTGGAAGCGCTGGCAAAATGAATACATCTGCGAGCTGCAGCAGCGTCTCAAGTGGCGCTCTAACAAATCGAACACTCTCGACGTGGGAGATCTCGTCCTAATACAAGAGGATAACGCTCCGCCTCTTCAGTGGCGCCTGGGACGCGTGACGCGTCTCCATCCCGGAATTGATGGTGTTACTAGAGTAGCTGACGTCAACACTCAAAGGGGTCAAGTTCGAAGAACGCTCACGCGACTTTGTCCACTGAACGAGAACTGAAATTTGTAATACCAGGAGGTATTACGGGGGGGAGTCTGTTCACGCACCAGAGCGCCTGTTTCACACACAAGAGTGATGTTGCTATTATAATTAGGCAGGAGCTTATGTTCCTGCTTTCGTTCCCGTCGAGGAGGGGGGCGACGAGCGCCAGCGAATCAATCGCCTACCACCGCGCGGCCGATGTGCTTCACTCACGAAGTCCTCTATATTTGTAACCAAATTTATAATCTGAAGTTGGCAATTAAACCCTCCAATTTCCAAGTCTTTCTTTTATTTAACAATCACAATAATATTATATGACGGTTATTAAATTTATTTTTAACAAATTTTCTCGAAGTAATTCTTCATACAATAAATTATTTAATTCTCCATTTAAATTAATATTCGAAGAATTCAATGATTTTAAATTACATTATCATTTTAAATGAACAAATATTTCATTTTTTATTTACAGTACGACTGCTTTGTTACGTTAATTTCCAGAATAATAATATTTTGGGACATCTCCACACACGGCAATCTGATCCCAAAGTAGGCATCAAGAGAGCTTGTGTTATGGTAACCTGACAGCTGATAAACCACATATTTACACATGAATTCATACTTATATAGATATTTTATTTACAGCCAGACACAGAATATATACTTGTGCGCATCACACAAATATTTATTCTGCGTAGGAATCGAACCCCTGACTCTCCGCGCAACAGTCACGTTCACTGACCAATGCGCCAACGGGCCAGTCATATAAATAAAATAGTAAACTGTATGATTTAATACATTTTCTTGTAAGTTGAATGCAAATTTAGGTCGTAGTTTTGGACAAATGTGACATATTGGAACATTTACAAACTATTTAATGGCCGTTTTTTACCACCCAATCTGTATGTAGGTTATAGCAGAATACGTGGCAACGCAGTTGGGAATTTTGCAGGCAAATGTTATTGAATGCCTCTGTTATTTAATAATACAAATACTTGTACATGTCCTTTAATTTCAGCTCACGCTCACCAGAGGTCATAACGTTGCTATCGTCAGAATTCAAAACGCTTAATTCAATATAACCTTGCACTTTACACAGACTTATTGATCGTTAATATCATATGTACATATATACTACATATCAATAACACATATATACTCCACAGCTGCAGTAGACTGGAGATATCACCCATGCAGACGTTTTAATAGAGTAAAAATACACAATTATGAAGCAAAAAGTTAAAATGTATTCCACTAAGTCATCACATTCGTAACTAACCGATTGATAACCTCTGAATCATTACTGTGATGTCAGAAGTTGCCAAGGAGATGCATGTGGGGACTTGTCTGGGTGTAAGTATCGATGCATATGCCTTGACTGGCCCGTTGGCGCAATGGTTAGGCAACCTGACTGTTGCGCCGGAGGTCGTGGGTTCGATTCCCACTCAGGATAAATAATTGTGTGATGAGCACAAGTATTTGTTCTGTGTCTGGGTTTAAAAAAAATCTATATAAGTATGTATTTATATGTATATGTGTAGTTTATCAGCCGCCTGGTTACCATACCATATCTTGATGCTTACTTTGGGATCAGGTGGCCGTGTGTGGAGATGTCCCAAGATATTATTATTATTATTATTATTATATTGGCCTTCTTTAGGCAAGCTAGTGCATGGCTGATAGACTTTTACAACGCCAGAGGAGTTGCCAACGCCGAATAATAGCCTGGAAGGATTCTTTAAATGCTTTTTACCACGATAATGCTAGTTATTCAGGAAACCTAATATTATAGCCCACTATGTATACCTACGTACCTCGTGAGAAAAACGTTACATAAGAAAAACGTAACGACAAGCCTGTAATCCCCGAGGAGGTAGGCAGACGAGTGAAATATCTGAAGTTAGAAATATATGAAAATCTGAGTTAGATTAATCCAATCGTACCCGACCCGGGATTTGAACCCGGGTGAGGTTTGCTGAAGACACAACTTTGAATAAATATCTAAATATACCTTAACACCGATAAACGAAATTGGAAATAAGTAACTGATGGTGAACAAATCCAACGCCGCAAGGTTTTAAGCCGCTCTAATATCTTCATTAAGCCTTATAATGTTAGTGAGCCTTATAATGAGTTATTGATGACGACAATCATGAGTTATTTCTTACAATAGCTAGCTGATCACAATTTTTGACATTAAGGGTCACATATTCAAAAGATGGACGCAACATGGCAACAAGGTTTCAGTAGAAATACCTACGCTGTAGCTCTCCTTTACTAAAATCAACTTAAATAGGGCAAAGCAAACGTGAAAACACTTTTAATATAACGTATTTTAAAAGTATAATTCTTTTCGCAAAAAATGAAAGTCAGTTGGCGATTCAAAAAAAGTTAAAAGTATAATGAGCACAGTTTCGAAAATGCACGTTTAAAACTTTCAAAATATGCATTTAGTTTCACACTAAACGGTCCCACGCTAAATTTGTATATTGCAGTTAGGGAATTGCACCGTAGGGGGAGGAAAACGACCGTTAAAATAGAGTTGTAGATTATGTCGACATATAAAATTTTCGTTGAGATCATACGAGTTGTATCTATCAGATGAGTTGATAATGAAAATACTGCATGCAGTATCCTGTGTCTTCGTGATGTGATATACATACTTGTATCATAAATCTCTGTTTTGTTTCATTGCCTAACACGGGTCTTCTTTCAGAATGGGAAGGGTTAAGAGGACAGGGTTAAGAGCCAGGCTGGGAAAGCGCGGATTGGCAGAGTGCACACGTCTTAGAGAACATTAAGGAGCAGCAACCTTAGCCTAGAACTGTTTGAGTTAGAAGCAGCTAATCGGACATCCTTGATGGAAGAGAAATGAATCCAGTTGTTGATATAACCACGAGTAGACAAAGTGAAGCAGCTGAAGTTATAATTGCGAACAATAAAGCGACGAAGTAATTAAAAAAAATAAGTAATCGTATTTTGGAATAAACTCAAAACTCGATTGCATGCACAAAGCTCCCACCGTACATTTAATCCTGCAACACAAAGCGTGCTCACATATAATCGCACAATAGATGTAATTTCCTGTGCACAGCAAGTGCTACATTCTGAAAACCGACGAGTAGGTCGACCGAAACGCATTAAAATTCAAATGCAAACAAATTACTTTAATTTAATGCAAAAAGGGAAGAATTTTTAATCCAATTCGATCATTATTGACTTATTATTTCCTTTATCGCTTTACTTATTTATAATTTTGACCGGATTTCTTTCGCTAAAATTACCAAATTAACACTTAAGTATCACTCGATTTGTATGGGTGCTCACAAATCAATTGAAATGGACTATTCATGTTATGATTTTTAGTGTGCTTATAGTTATGGCTAATTACATTTAAAAAAATTCACAAAAGACAAGATAAGATAAAATGTAATTGTTTCCAAGCCTCGTGACACGTGTATTATCGCGTTATAAGATATCACGTGTATTATCGCGTTATAAGAGGGGCACGCTGAGTAGGTACCTTCATTACCGCTCAACGTTAATTTCCCGCGTGACCTATACGTTAGATACAGTCTGTCTGCTCTTTACCGTCAGCCAGACGTCGCATACTTGCTTTTTTATTATTTAATAGGCTGCTTCTATTTTATTTTTTATTATTTTTATCCACTGCTATCTGATGGAAAGTGCAGATGCAACCTAAATTGGATGTATTTAGAAAAAAAAATTTACTCTTACTTTAAACAATATGGGAATATCTCAGATTTTTATTTCTAGGCCGTTCTTTTTACTGAAGTTCTTCCCATTTTAAAACAATTATTTGGATAAATAGATAAGATCATCAGGAATTAAACATTACAAAATTAATGTTTCTGTAGACTTGGATTGGTAAATTTACTAACCCGCAATTGATTAGCGCGAGGGACACCGATAAGATTAGAGAATAGATGTTCAATGATCCAAACGCCCATACCATCAAAAAGTAAGAGGGTGTGTACCAGCTACTCGAACTTCGACCCTACAAGGCAACTGGGAAATGTAATCAAAACCTTTCATAAGAAAATGATAAACTATTACTAAATGCGTATCATGATGTTTTAAGTAATAGTCAGGCTGCCTCGTTGGTCGTGTTGGTTGCAAACGCGACTGCCGACCGAGAGGTCTTGGTTTCGATTCCCAGGTCCGGTACTATTCGATTTTTCGAATTTAGATCGTCCACTAGTGGCTCGAAGTCTGGAGTTGTGCCCGATATATGGCAATAGGCTTACTACCTACTCCATAATGGGACCTAAACGTAACTGGTGAAACGGGGGAAGGTAATACTACACTCTTCTGCCTACCTCTTTGGGGATTACAGCCGCGATGTTACGTTTTTTTAGTAGGAAATTCAAGTTAGAAAAACCCAAAAATACCCGATGCGGGATTCGAACCCAACACCTCTCGATCAGTCATACTACGTCGTAATTTACAGGAACACAAGCGAACCTACAAACAATATTCTACTAAGTAGCATAAAAATGTGTCATAATTGCAAGTAACTAATTGTTCACTTAAGATGTACATCCAATATCGAATTTTAAACGTAGTAGTGGCATTAGATTTATTTAGAATATAGCGTCTGAAACGAAATCCCTACTTAAAACGTATATAATGAGGTTCACTTTACAATGGCATTAAACAAGCTCGTCATTGAGATAATGTAATGTATGCATAAATTTTAATACGTCAATATACGAGTATAGACATATTAATACGCCAATTAACACTCCAATCGATAAGGATTACGAATTCCACTGTAATATTGTGGATAATAATGAAAAATGATATATTTTGATTGAAAAATCATATATTGGACTGCTTCGTTGGTCGTGTTGGTTGCAAGCGCGACTGCCGATTAAAAGGTTCTGGGTTCAAATCTCGGGTCAGGTACTATTAAATTTTCTAGTAGTAGCTCGGAGTCTGGATTTGTGCCCGGTATATGGCAATAGGTTCACATAGGCCATAATGGGACGTAAACGTAACAGGTGAAACGCGGAAGTGTACTACACTCCTCTGCCTACCTATTCGCGGATTGTAGGTGTGATGTTACATATATATTTTGATGTGACAGAAGTAACAGCAGTGTTATTATAATTTTCCTGGACAGAGCCAACTAATTGTTCCTGGACCAATGTTACTATTCCTCATCGTAATATAACCTTGAGTGCTTCATCGTAAGATTGCAAGGGCTTATTATAGGGTTCTGTGCTCTAGGCCTGGACCCTGGACGTGTTGCTGCTTCTCATTAGGTGGTTGAAAACAAACCTATTAAGAAAATATACTTGGAGAGCGCCTAGTATTCAGCGGTTATTGTGAGTCACCCAAATCGACAAATACCAAGGTAGGTAGTGTTCTGAGGACTAAGTTTGGGATATCCCTTGTCTTAACTTACGTCTGTATATCATGTCTCTCAGACAGAATTCTACAATACATGCTCTGTAACCGAAACCGGTTTAATTTTGGTGGGTATACTAGCGAAATCTAGAATGTTCTAGCGTGTATATTTTAATTAAGAAATGTAACTAATATACATTAAACGATATGGTAAAAAGAAATATTCCAAAACATTTAATCATACGAATGGGGTAGGGGATTAACACATGTCTTAGAACTAAAGAGTTCCCCTTACTGCGACCTACAGTGACCCCTTATCAAATGACTGCACACTCGCGCAACTCGCTAACTGTACAGATGACTCTTATTGGAATTGGAGTAAAGGTCAAATTCAAATGAGATTTATTTGCGGTATTACTCACAATATCGTGCAAATTGAATATATAAGAACGAACGCACAAGCGGAAGAAACATTCATTTAAACAACACGCTACCGTGATATTCAAAGTAATTCTAAATTCAAAATGAATTTCTCGAGAATATTTTTCTTCGTTTTCGCTTGCTTACTCGCTATGAGTACAGTATCAGCCAGTCCTAAGTGGAAGATTTTAAAGAAAATTGTAAGTACTGGGTATTAATTCATTCGTCACACATTTTCTTCGTATTTGCGTAATTTTATTTGATACCTATAGTATTCTATTCATAAATAAAAGAAGTCTAGGCAAGCTATACTTACTTTAATATGGCTTCATTGTCAACTATTCGGCCCACACGGCTTACTAGTAGTATTAAAAATAATAGGAGCAATCGCAAAATGTATTTTAAATAATATCTTAACAATCCAGCCAAGTATCAATCATATGTAATGAATGATTCCAGATACACCATTGTTTCTATGTATATATGGCCCGATACCGATGGGTTCATTACTATTTAATATTATTCATCATCATCCCCGTCATCATCATCATCATCATCATCATCATCATCACCACCATCATCATCATCATCAATACCATCATCATCATCATCATCATCATCATCACCATCACCATCATCATCATCCCCATCATCATCATCACAATCGTCAGTCTACTACGATACACTACTGGACGTAGGATTCTTCGGTAGTTCGCCATTGAGCTCCAACTTCAGCTCTTCGCATTAATGTTAAGATTATTATATGATGTAATTGCTTAATATCATCATTACGTGTTTAAATTTAATTATTTATATTACAGGAGAGAGTTGGACAGAATATTCGCGATGGCGTGATCAAGGCAGGTCCAGCTGTGGCCGTGGTGGGACAGGCGGCAACCATCGCCAAAGGATAAATTTCACTTAGATTTTAAATAAAATGACAAGTTCATCTTTTACAAAAGTGTCTCTAGTCTTAAAGACCATGTATTAATATTGCGCCATAATAAACATTATTTATTTTTCCACTACTTTGTAATTTTATTTTACACACAGTTATTTATTATTTATGACTGCCTCGTTGGTCGTGTTGGTTGCAAGTGCGACTGCCGATCGGGAGGTCCCAGGTTCGATTCCCAGGTCGAACACTACAAAATTTTCTAATTTAGATTTTCTAGTAGTGGTTCGGAGTCTGGATAAGTG
>DVPG01000070.1:0-13208 GCA_018239085.1 Yanguna spatiosa spatiosa
ATCCGATATGGTCTAGTGGCTAGGATACCTGGCTCTCACCCAGGAGGCTCGGGTTCGATTCCCGGTATCGGAAACAACTTTTTTCCGTTTATTTTAAGAAATTTTTATTTTACTTACATTTTATTACATTTACACTACGAAAACTTCAGAACATTAACGATTCAAAACTAAGATTTAATTTTTTATAATCAAAAATTGTTTGACAGCGCCATCTGTTGTCGGGCAACAAAACCAACGCAAGGAAATTATCGACAACTTATAGCATCCTGATTTAGTAAAAACATAAGAAATACATTTTTATGTCGTAGGTACATAGCTTCACGACTCGATCAACCTATGCGCACTGTCAACACTTACAGAAATCGTTTCCAGTTCTAAGATATAAATATTTAAGACAATTTTATAAACTTATGAAGCAATATCTCAACGAATCGTAAGTGCTAAGAAATCAATAAAACCCGTGACGTGTTATATGACACAAAACTAAACAATATATTTTAACTTCAATTATTACACTGTTTAAACATTAATTTTTTGAAGAAACTCCTTATAACTGCAATCCCATTCCTCATACTGATTTAGATATCTTAAATACCACCCAGTACGGTTGTATGAAGTGTTACGTCCGAACCGTTGCCATAGCATCTGCTTTAAATCAAAAGTTTTTAAATAACTTTACGACAGCCGCCACCAGGTGGAACAATGACCGTACAAAGCCAGTCAACGCAAGGACTGCGACACTATTTCAAGGAATGAGTAATTCTGCCTACAAGGGTGTAGAGGGGCATTCCACCCTAGGCTGGATAACAATGGGTGAACGGTTCGAAATAATGAACTGTGGAAATAAAATAAAAACTAATAGTCTGACCCTTTGTGACCTGGAATGACGACTGCTAGGACAAACATTACTTGCGGGGTGACAAAATAAGGGCAGGTTTGGATATTTAATTGCGGTTTGTCGACACATTTGTTCTAAGTATGTGAGTATTGAATTGAGAAAAGTTAAGTTTTTTAAAAAACAATAAAAAGTTACCTTTGAAATAGGCGATAAAAACCTTCTCCTTCGAGTAGCTCTTTGGATATTTGATATGTTAAATAAAGAGTAATATATATAGTCTAGTTACTTTGTAATTTTATCTCATGAAGCCTTTGTTATTCCATTGTTCTCTTATTTAAGACTACGAACCACTACACATGTCATCGAAGACATTATGAAAACCTTGTCGATATGCAGATTCTCTCATCATTTTTTTCTTTAACCATTAAGCGAGTGACACATAATCTTCGAACGCACATAGCTTAGTAATATTAAACATGCATATTGTGCTTCACATCCGACACTCCCCGAACAAACTAACAATCTACACCAATAGTCTATAAACTAATAAATCTTTATGTAAACCCTATTTATTAAATTGTTATTTCGTTAGAAGTAAAACGCAGTCGCGCTAATGTCCAACATAATATCAATATAATTTCGTAACATCCATTAAGTTGTTAGGTCGACTGTTTTAATACGAATCCATCAAAACAAAGGGCATTCCACCCTCGTTACTGTGTAAGTCGCATTGTCGGGCCACGTTCTACTGTGAACGATTGTAAACAATTCAAAATAGACCCGTCCCCGCGTCACCAGCACTAACCCCGGAAGTGACTTGTATACGCACCACATAATAACACAATAAAGCGTACAGTTTCAACTGGAAATGGCCTCCCACTGGTCGGTAACGTGCAAATATTTATTGTATAATTTTACTAATAATAACATGTGTCGGTGGTGCAACTACATTTTAATACAGTAGTGCCTATTTGGCAGAAATATTTTAAAGTAGAAATTGAAAATTCTACTCATATTATCTGTATGTAGTGGTAGTTAATGCAAAGCGGCGTTAATTTAATTTAATTTATACAAGCATATGACTACACCCACGTTCCATAAGGGTGGGCAAAAAAATATGAATTTCCACAGACTGACGTTCAGACAGACTTCTTACGTGTGTTCTACAGTCATCGGGCGTCATACATGTGTAAGGTACTCTGACCTTGCTTTCATTTGGGACAGCCTTTTTAATTTTATTTCTACTATAAAACATTAAATGTAATTTTGATATAATTAATCAAATAGTGTACAAAATAGTATGCAGCAAATTAAAGTTGTTCTCATTTGAGTCTTATGTTATAAACGCCTGCATCTTATGCCTATCTCATTCTCAATGACATTAGTCGATAATTCTAAGTATCATCTCGTCTCAATGTATCCTTTAAACAGAAAATACGAACACTGCTGTTTATCAGCAACAAGAGCTGCAACAGTGGCACTTAGGCAGAGAAACCGTAGGGAACTACTTCCACCACATTAGCAATTGAATTTATTTTATTAAAATCGTACAAGAACTACAACGACCAATGTTTCTTTAAATCAGGTAGGCAGAGGAGTGTAGTACACTACCACGTTTCACCAGTTACGTTTACGTCCCACTATGGAATAGGGGTTGAGTCTATTGCCATACTCCGGTCACAAAGCCAGATTCGGAGCCACTACTAGAAAATCTAAATCAGAAAAATCCAACAGTACCCGACTAGGGATTTGAACCCAAAACCTATCGATTGGTAGTCGTACTTGCAACCAACACGACCAACGAGGCAGTCTTCAAAAACTTGATCTCTATTGAGCAACTTTAATAAACTCCAAACCTGCAAAGTACAGCAACACTCCGATCTTTACCTGCGAAGTGAAAAAAAAACATTATAAACAACGGTCAGATAAAAAGGGATTGGTGTGAAGTGAAATGTAATAGCACCGTCCTTGTTTCACGTAGACTATTAGAAGTAGAGTGAGCGAGACAAGTAGCATAATAAAATTTATCCATAACATCGGAGACCATTTGCAAGTGTTATCTCACTGGGTCACAGATAGGCGCGAGTATACGAAACGAGATCTACATACTTCTATACACCGCGGCGTATCTCATAACGTAACAAATATGTCGGTTGTATTCGTATTATAGGTGCTAATAGAACGAAGTTGTCAGTGAACAGCACATAAATTTAGGCATGAAATCTATTTCTACAGTATTATGACGTCAACGGATTCATATATCTCATTTAAAGTTTGACTCGACAACTATAATTTCAAAACAAGGTAAATTACTACTACTAGTATAGGTACTCTGGATTTGACATAAAACCCGTCATCCGATATGGTCTAGTGGCTAGGATACCTGGCTCTCACCCAGGAGGCTCGGGTTCGATTCCCGGTATCGGAATCTATAATTTTTTTTTAATTGTCACAATCCCAGAAATTAATACGTGATAATTTATTAGACATTAAAAGGAATGGCAAACAGGCAGACAAATATTATTTTATTTCTTTTCATATATGTATACCACAAAAGTATTTGTGACCCAGTAATATATTATTAATTGTTTTCAATTTCTCAAGAAAATGGCGTATTTTGGAACACTAAAATCGAATTTTAACATAATTTATTTACAATCCTTGTCACTAAGAAATATAAACTGCATATTTACGCATTATCATTCCGTGTTAGATAATAAGGTTTACTGTTAAAATAATTTAATAAATTGATAAGTGATCGAGTCGCATCAAGTGCGGCATTAGCAGTCGCATTGAGCAGATTGTACATAATGGTACAAGCTGTCATAACGAAGTGCGCATAGTCAACATAGTAATCAGTATAAGTACTGAGCAGACATCCAGACATTTTGTTTTAAGACCAACTAGAAGAATGATGAGTTGCGAAAGATCTGTTCAGTGGAAAATTCCTTTAAATTAAAGATCATGTCAAACATTCATGCCAGTGTAATTTTTTATTGGAATGGTTTTCTGAAGTTCTCAAGCTGTTAAGCATGAAAACATTTTGAAAATGGTTATAAATATGAAAACGTTTACATGCTTCGTTGAAATAAAACTAATATGAATTTGTAACTCGGTTGAATAACTTCAATGCAACTCCAATAAACTACAGAAGTTTACAAGTAACACAAAACACAATAGAATAAAACTCCACATTCACAACGGCGAGCCGTTCAGAAACTAACATGAATTAGAAAAAGTTTCATCCAGGTGAGTCCTAGGGTATTCCAACAATAGATCTGAGCGCTGCGCAAACAGACCGGCGCCATTGTGTAGTACGTACATAGCTAATATTAAAACATTAGCTGCGTGTCTCAATGTGACTGGTGGTAATAAACTTTTTATTTATAACGTGCCCCATTTATACATCAAACATTATGCTTTGAACAAATAAAACAAGGAAAGAAACCTAACAAATGACGTAAGAAAAACTATTTCAAAAGCTATGTATATAAATCATCCAATTTCGAAAAGATAGTTGTTCGCTGCATTCTTATTTTTTGCATTTGCAATACAATTTCAATTTCAAGTCAACCCTACCGCTTCTGGCTTGACTCGTACATTATCTTTTACGCTACGTAATGGTATCTATAAGAAAAGTAGCATTTCGTTGCTTGTATATTTTTGGTCAATTGTTTTGATAAACGTGAAACAAATGGGATTCAGCATCCATCATCCGTCAACTTCCGTTCATATAATGCATCGGTTTTCATAAAACAATGTTACTCAACGTCTAATATTTAACACGTGCCGATGCTCTTAGGGACTCGTCTTTGAACCTACACGGTTCTAGGAAGAATCCAGCACTTAGGCTCTTCTTAGTATTCAATTTGCACTCTAGTGGAATACGAATTGCCATGAGGAATGTGGCACAAATATGATACACGCTTATGTTCTTAACGCGTTCCAAGGTGAACCCAGATATTTCTTAGCCTCAATCCGTGTTATAAGTGTTGAAATGATACCTTTTTTTGTTTACGGGGGACAAACCTACAAAAGTGACCCGATATCCTGGAAGAGACACCGGGCTATGTGGGACTTGTACCGCACTAAAACCCCCTCGGTGGCATTCCTCTGCGCTAGTAGGAAGACTCCGGGATCTCCAACGGAACTCACCGGTATCTTCTTAGCGCAGCGCCCCTGCGGGCCCTAATTCCGGGAGACGCGTAATGCCTCATCCTACGCACTCCGGTTCTACAACAATATGCGGTAACACGTACCATCGTCCTTCATAATATCGCGAACTGAGCGGTTTGAGCTTCCACTTCAGCCGCTCGCAATCCCTGTAGCCTCCTCTTGTCGCCTCTTACGACACGCGGGAGATATCCTGCGTAGCTAGTATTTTGGTCCCGAGCTACAAGGACAAGCGAAATGATAGATAGATAGCTATGGTGAGTATTGAGTCTTGTGTATCTGTTTTTCTCTCTACATTTTAAAAGTTATAGAATTAAATGTCGTTCACGATCTTTGTTTAAAACCATAACCAGTGGTATACATGTACACAAAATGACACCAATATTGCTTTCTAAAGTCAACTCTCGTGCTCCTTGCCCGCAACAAACTCACAACTTATGGCGAATAGGGACGGGACACCGTCGAGAGACACGAAATGCCAAAGCGAATATGAGATAACTACGCCGTAATCGCTACCATCCGCTGCATATGGTGCGAAAGGTCACATGTCGCTGGTCACTCACCCACGCAGAGTCGCATTTCTCTCCATTTAGGGAGGTGACAGTTGCCACACCTCTTTAAAGCGAAAACCGATGGATTTCATCGTCACGTTTGTTTAAGGGTCCCCATTCTCGATACCTTGTTTGAGAGTTCGGCCACTATAACAATCGTGGAAAGCTATATAAATCTCTGAATCGTGATCGCGCTGTTTTTATGTTACACGTGCTGATTCTTACTGTAAAAGCCATCGGTGCAATTTCACCGTTCTAACAATCCTTTTAACTTTATAGCTTCCACGAAAACATGACCATATTAAGTAACAGATTTGATCAGTTATACGGTGTTAAACGTCCTTCTCATGTTTCATGTCTATTGAAGAAAATATTATAAATTCAATTGAGCACTAAGCCGTCGTTGTAAAATTGCACAGCTATCATTTAAAACCACACACGAGAGCGATATAAAACCAACGCGAACGACCATTAAAAATGTCCACATCTTGACTACATACGTTTTCGCACGATGCAACATTAGCAGTACGTAGGTATATTTCAGTCACGCCCATCATAAAGATCGTCTTCCTTCGTCGCGCGGCACGCTCGCCGGCTGAGCGTTATCAACACGTCGACACCATTACACCGGCAGGATAGCTAAAACGACTCCAATTGAGACCGCACCGACATGTTTCCTTTGCCCCAATTGTAAAATAGCGCTTGCAATACGCGAGCGTGGAAATTTTTCAAACCGATGGTGTCACGACGGTAGCTCTTCGTAAATATGTGAATAGGTACTTACTACGCACGCAAGCTATACCTTAGGCCACATATTAGCTGTCCATTAGACGAAGCTGTTGCCAAAGGCTAGTGTGTAGGTTTTTTCGCTAAATACATATCTCATAAATGGCAGTATACAAGCTTTTCTCCAGGCTACAGAAGAAACTTATGTGAAATAAGCTTCTACGAATAAGAAATATATTAATTTAAGAATGTTAATATTCTTTATTGTACACGAAAATATGTTTAACAAAAATTACGGAATACGTTATAAGTATAATACATATAATGTACAAAAGGCGGCCTTATCGGACTAGCGATCTCTTCCAGACAAGCTTTTGATGCAAGAGATAAAGAAATAACAAGGGGTGGTAAGAAGATAGATGCACATCATTTGCCATTTATAACATATATAGACAGATACTAGATAACTGGAAAATTTAAAAAATTAAGAGTAGAGACGGAGAAAATAAGAAGGTTAAAGTCTAAGATAGTGCTTTTTAACATGTTTTTTAAAGGTAAGAATTCCAAAGGTGTACAACATATGTAGAACATGATTGTTTATGAAATGTAGAAGAATGAGGAGTAGAAAGAGAAAGATTAGTACTAGATCGTAAGGAAAAGTTGTGAGTATTAAATTTCGATTATATTTAAAATATAGCATGAGTGTTACTAATTATGTTATTTTCGGTTGAAGTTTAAATTTCGTTGCAGAGACTGAGACTATTAAAAGAATTTAAAATTTAAAACGAGATACTTAGTGGACAACGATCTTTTGATATAATTCATTACATTGTGCTGTAACACCAGATACAATAAAATTAATGGTCGTCAAGTTTTTGTGCTGAGTGCAAATTTAAAAAAAAATATCCTCAATTGATATTTCTCCTAGTAAGGATAATTATTATGACATTACAAACAATAGCAGTTATCAATAAATTGAATACTTATTCCAGACGCTAAGCTGACCAAAAACGTTCCTGAACAATCCTAATATAAGCCAAGCCTTCATGTAAGCCAAGCCTAATGCTCTTAGAGGCACGTACTCTCTGGTGGTGTAATTGAAGTGGCTAAAATGAAAAACGAGCTCGAACCTATGCAAGTAGTCATGCTGTTACGTAAGATCCGCGGCCAACGAATCGAATTCGTATTTCGCTACACTTAACATGTTTCCAGTTTCGAGACCAAAAAGGCAAAGACGTCGAGGAAAGTTGTAGTACGTACGATGTCAAATATATACATGTGTACGCGATTTATACGGGAAGAAAAGAAAGATAATATTTTACAATACCTTGTCCATTTATTAACATTAACCTTTGTCATCCCTGAAACGACGTTTGTTGGACAAAAAGAATTAAGTGCAGATTAGGTAATTTTACGTCCTTTAGTGGATTGCTGATTACGTAACGAATGTCTGTGAGGGGATACATATATTTAGTGAACTAGAATTTAACGCCCCAATGTCACTAAATCACTTTGATGTTCGTTGATAGAGAGGTTGGAAAAGTTACACGATAAAGAAGAACTTGTGTGGGCCAACTCAAATATGTAGTGAGTGAAAGTTAATCAAAATAAGGCACGTATACAGAGGAAACGGTGTGTTGCTATTTCAAGAGTAAAATTATTTATTTATTCTTTGCCTGAGCCCTCGTATATCAGTTAAAATTACCTTCGACGAAACGAGAAGCAGAGTCAACGTCGAAAGGCCCAACGGCGAACAGATCCAACGAGTCAGTGTTTACTGATCGCGCTTGCGATGTAAACATGAGTAGAATTTGTTTAATACCTACAACAAAATACACAACCAATGTTTGTTGGAATATTCGGCCAGAAACTACGAGAACGCTCGCAAATAATGTGATGACACGGCGAATGATAATAGCGAAGAAAAAAAGTCGGGTTAGTTTATTACTTTATTTTCCTGTTATATACAAACTTTAGACGACGGATAATCATTGAAACCTTTCTCTCAATATCCGTGTCACGCACGTCCACTAGTTTAAAATCGTGAAAAATGCAAAATTGAAATATTTCTGCAATGTCAACAGACATAAGGTCAAATTGTTAAAGATATATATGACGTATCTTTTAAACTTTATCTAAGTAATCAAAGCCTAAAGTCCCAATTTAAGTAACTTTTGCGACTCCGTACTACATTCTGGTTTTATACTCTCGGTCTGATTATACAAATTTCATAGTGTATATCTAAACATTCAAGCTATACAAAATTTTATTTTTACTTCCTTGCTTGTAAAAGAGATCATAATACGCCAGATTATAAACAAATTGTGGATGGATTCAGCTCTGTAAATTATAGCCACAGCAGTTTATTTTTAATCACCACTATTAATGACTACATCTATTACTGTTCAATGAAATATAAATTTTACGATCCAGTTGATTCAAGCTGCAGCAAAATGGGAATACAGTGATTTATTGCATGGTCATAATCAGTTTTTTACTAATGAATAAAATTAAGAGCTGGCAATGCCGAAAATTACATTCTAAAACTACTTCCAAAACACTCAACAGCCAGTAAATACTAGCATCAACCATTCCGCATTTACCATAAATACGCATAGATCAGAGTGTAGCCAAATAGTATTTTATTCCAATATTTACCAAAGAAGTCTCAATGTAAAGATTCCGTTAAGATGTCCGCTCGCAGCTAACCGCCACGAGTGAGACAACTCAAAAGGCACGGTGAAACGAGCACGACCGCTTACAAAAAATAAATCTATCTTAAATAAAAACGTTCCACGATTTTACAGTCCTATACACAGACAGCCGAGTGAAACCTTCGCGTGCAATTATTATGAATATTTGCTCTAAGATAAGAGCACATGAAATTTATACAGAATAAAAAAAAGAAAAAATAAACGTAGCACCACGCCTGTAATCTCCGAAGAGGTAGGCAGAAGAGTGTAGTACATTCACACGTTATTCCAGTTACGTTTACTTCCCATCGTGGAATAGAAGTGATGCTATTGCCTTACACCGGGCACAAATCCAAACTCCGAGCCACTACTAAGAATTTCAAGTTAGAAAAATCCAACTGTATACGACCCGGGCATCGAATCCAGGACGTCTAGGTCAGCAGTCGCACTTGCAACCACTCGAACAACGAAATAGTCGGAAGGAAAAAAGAAAACCATATAATTCGCAGCTTTGTCTACAGACAATAAGATAAGATTAAAAGTTACAATGTGCCTAAATAAAGAAAAAAAAAGACCATAATAAATGATAAAGAATAATTAAATTATAACAACACAAAACAATATCATAAAAAAAAAACCTACTATCGTGATAATTATGAGTCGTAAAGATCATAAATTATTCCAAATAGTATTTGCATAACTCCTTTTTCCTGACGGTTGCAGAAAACATCTCGTAAATACTCGACAGTTATTAGTATTCCTATACCTCCATGTAGATAATAAATAAGCGACATTTTGGTATTTGTGCATCATTATATAGCTTAAAATAAAATTGCCCAGTTGCGTCTGTATGTCTGAATGCAACGATATATTTGAGTAAACAATCGATGTACGTTTTGTAAATTACGAATAAAGTCAAACAAATCCGAAAATCTTAAAGTTGCCTTGCATGTCTTTATTTACATCCTCTGGTCTTAGAAACGACGTGAATGACTTTTCACATTTTTCACTCTTTTCACCATAATAACTCGTGTATTATCACACATAAATAGTTGTCCTGGATAGGAATTCACGAGGCCGACTCAGAAGTCAGGATTGCTAATGATTTGCATGAGTAAGTACGTGAAAAAAATTACCATATCAATAAAAACAGGCCAAATTTAATTTTAATGCTAACGAAAAAAAAAGCCTTATATTAATCATATTGAAAAAGTCTGTAAACCGCCTAACTGGATAGTATAATTTCAGGTAGCTCGCACGTTTACATACTCGACCTCGTTTCGGTGGTAAGTATCTCTTTAATAAAACATGAGCTCCGTCAAAGTTTCACATAAACTGGCCGCCGTTGACGGTGATGAAGTCATTTACGTTCGGAATATTCTCGAAGCGTTTATCGTCAAAAAAGTATTAATAATCGTGTGCGCCGAAAAAATATAATGAGGCGCCTGTAAACGGGCCACGACCGATAGCTACTGGGTTTCGATCGTTCGGAATACTGAATAGCTGTGCGTTTTATTAATGACGTTGTAACCAGTCGTCTCACCCGACTTTAATGTAAAACGACTTCCAGTGGCACATCGAAAATTTACGTGCATACGAGTTGATCAATTAACAGAGGCACCTCCCTCACGTACCGGACTAGAATGGGCACACGGTTAATGCACTTCATATTGACATAATATTCCCCGTGGGACGCGAATCATGCAATGAATCTGGGGGAAATGTTTCATTAACTACTCAGTTATTATTTCAATTTCCAATGAAGTATGAATAAGTGAGACAAATTAGTTCGAGAAGTTGGGCAATCTCATTACATCCATTTACATTATTTTTAATTTTGTTCTATTGCTAGACATTCTCTCAGATGCGTAATTGCATGTACCTACATGTGTGTATTCACATTAACAATTTCTAGAGTATACTAATGGGCGCACGTAAGGAGCCTCCCCGAGCGGCGACTAGGTATTATAATATTAACTACGAATACATCCTGTCCGGCGCACCCTGGACATTGCGAGTAATCCTTTCAACATGATGGCTGATTATTCAACGGCCCCTCCCAGGGCCAACCGATAAGATCAGCTGTCGATTGGAAGGAGAAGACTAATTCTTCGTCAACACTTATTTTTTCACTGTTGAACACCGCTCTCCTCTCAGAATGAATAGGCTTGAGGCTATAGCCTGCCACGCTGGCCAAGTGTGGATTCGCATACCTCACACCGCTCAGAGAACATATTACTGGAAGTAAAGTATTGCTCAATGCAAATGAACAATACTCTTGCAATACGCAAAGATGCCCTGCGCGCGATTTCCTCGAACGCATCGATGAAGCAAGAGTTTTACGTGAATACGTCGATTTAATTTCCGAGAACAAGGCGGGTGTTGTACCGTGTATCGAATTATCTGCAACCGGCGAAGATTTCATGCGGTCTCCGTGTTTACGAACGAATTAATTCAGGTCATTGTTTGTATTCACTGTGAATTTTATTTATAACAAGCAAGACTAAAGAAGAAGATAGAAAAATCTAAGTTCCAAATAATCACATTTTCTAATTTGACTTGAAAAATTAATGTTTTATAATGTCTATTTATCAGCAACCGGTCAATTGAACCGATTTCAAGAATCTAATTGACTCTTTCAAACAATACAGAATTACATCGTACACGGGGAACATGGAAAAATATTTCATGTTTTAATTATTAACTTATTGGACCATTTCAGCGGGTAACGGTTTTATTACCTGGCGCTAATCTAGCCATCTAACCGAAGTCATTACACGCGGCCAGTATCACTGGGAATTGCTCATTTTAATTTACTGCAATCTATGGGCGAGCCACAAATGTTCCGTAAAATTGCATCCATTATGCACATAGAGCGGAACATTTGCATCTCTTAGCGGTAAATCCCAAGATTACATGGCTTTTAACGATCTAAATAAATTATTACCGAGCGATACCATTAAAACATAGCTTAGGCACTAATGAATTTATCCAATACGTATTAATTCAATTGGCTTGCATGTCTATTATTACACTTTCAGAAACTATCATCATCATCAGCTACACTTATATCATTTCACTCTTGGACACGAGTCACCTTTCAGAATTAGAAGTTTTAGGGCTAATTGTGAGTTGGCTGATTCCACATGCCTCGGAACACATGGAAACCCTATGGTGTTGCGTCTTTCACGGCGTTTCTCTTTGTCCTTGCGGTATTCTTCAATCTTTAAAGTACACATATGTAACCGTGACCCCGCGCGGTGCGAGGCTCCAAACTAAACCACTACTTTGTTACCAATTAAATGAAACTTTATGAAAGGTCTTGCAATGTCGCCGAAACGGCAGAATGATCAGAACTTGTATTTAAAAGTAAAAGTAGGTCAAATCAAGCTTATACGATTCAATTTAACATAACTGTAAGAGCGGGAACATGCTTAAAGTGAAAGAGAAAACAATACGAAATTAGTAGTAGTCAGCGAATTATGATTGATAAAGATGCCGAGCGAAACCTAGACTGACCTGTCTTGACCAATTACGTGAGGTACTAGCTGATCGAAGAGCCTGAAGTCTCCGAAATCGACGCGGATATATATGAAGGGAGTAACGAGAGTAGAAGAAGCACGTCAGATCTTTAAGGATTGGGAAATATGAAACTCGATGCACTCTGCGAACCCCGTAGGGTGTCTGACGTGACGATACAATAAATTACAAAAAGTAGTAGTTAGCAACCGAGTCGAGCACTCGCGGCGGGTACGCCACTCCAACACTACGCCCCCAAATCCCGATTGCATATCAAAGCCACAAAGCCTTGAAACCGATCCGACCGCATCACTGTGCACACGTATTTTGTATCAACCGACTGAAACACGCAAGTCCCGTATTCGGTGTATCGATGTAACACAAAACGTTCATTGTTTCGTATCGACGAGATTAACAGTAAACAGATATGTTACGTATTAGTTTATTTTAACTATGAGCACGCTTCGATTCTTTCATGTTAATGTACGAGTGTTGATTATTTTATCTACCGTATTATCTAGTATTATATAGAACGCGTACTATATTTCTGAGAAAAACTTCGATTCAATGAGTGTTAATACAAACACTTAAATAAACAAAATTAACTCTGTATGGGTATAAAAACGTAAAAAAAAACGTAACTTCACGCCTGTAATCCCCGAAGAGGTAGGCAGAGAAATGCAGAACACTCCCACGTTTCACCGGTTA
>DVPG01000071.1:0-13166 GCA_018239085.1 Yanguna spatiosa spatiosa
CGTTTAATACAATCCGTTTCCTTCCAAAACATCCACGTATGTGGTGAACTAAATATATAATAAAACATAGGAAGTGATAATACATATAAAAATCAAATGAAATAATAATACACAGCAACAGTCAAATACGAAATTGTTTTCGATACCTATTTTAAATGCCATTACTTTTGTCATAAATTTTGCAAACTCAATAGATGATATTTAAACAACCTTCAATTATATACGAGAATTGCAAGGTTAGAAAAATGCAATATTTATTGTATAAATAAGTGAAGAACACATTGCGAATGTAATAACTACATTCATTGCTTAAAATGAATTATTTAAATAAAAATGTTATAATAGATTGGTCATAGACACGGCTTCTTATAATTACTTAGATGTAATGTTTTAAACAAGAACATACCGCAAGAAATTCTATCTTATCTTGAATAAAAAGTTCTTATTATAGATCAAATGGGAATTTATGTTGCGTAAATTAGCAGCGGCGAACCATAAAATATTCCATAATATTGTCAGTATGGTAATTAAATAATAATTTTAAAACAGTTTTATATTGTACGGATAAATTAAATACAAAGTTAGCCATATATAGATACAATTCCGCGTACTCATAATACCCATAATTATTAACTTTTTAGCTATCAAGGGTCTGTTGACAGTTACATGAATTAAACATGAAACTACTAGTATAATTAAATACTTAATAGTGATTCGAATCATAAAAGTATATAAAAAGAAATCCTGCATCATAATTGAATTACAATATAATTAAACAGATAAAGATATTTTTTTTAATTTTAAACTGTTTCAATGTAACATCGCAACATCACGCCTGTACTCCGAAGATATAGGTAGAGGAGTGTAGTATTCTCCTACGTTTCATTAGTTAGTCTTACGTCCCATTATGGAATAGGTGGTGAGTCTATTGTGACCGGGCACAAATCCAGACTTCTAGGCACTCCTAGAAATTTCTGCTACAAAATCTGAATTAGTAAAATTCAATAGTACTCGACCCGGGATTTAACCCAGGACCTCTCAATTGGCAGTCGAGCTTGCAACCAACGCGACCAACGAAGCAGTCACTGCTTCAACGTGTTGTATACAATTGGTGTATATAGTAAACGGCCAAAAAAGATTTTAATGAATGCTGCAAAAAAATTAAATATATTATAATATGATCTCAGATGTTGAATATAATTCAAGAGGACAGCAACTTCGCTGTCAGTGATGATATTTGAACGGGCAAGAGCCTTGAAATTTAAATATCATTGTTCCTTTCTAGAGCTGTTCGTACTTGTAATGATTCCAGATAAAGTTTAAGACCAAAATAGAGAATTACACGGGCGCGCGAAAATGTAACAGAAACGACCATGACCTTCCGATTAACAGCAGGAAGAGATGCAAAACAATCATAAGTTTCATCTCTTGGCTAGTGATTCGACAGTAATAGCTGATGGTTTTGATAAAATTGGATAAGAATATCGAGGACAGTCCCTTGGAAGTCAGCCATTAGACACAAGGATCGTATTAAACGTAATACGTCGAATGCACTAGTTATGAAAATTATACGACAAAAATAACTGGTGTGTTGCTGGTTACGTAACGTTAGAAAGAAACAAATATACTAGTGTCTTTGATTTGTCACTTATTAACATTATTCAGAGTGAAAATTGAGTTTATTAACTACAGGATCTTTGCCATTTTTGGTAATTTAGGTTATTAAGAAGATGCCATAAATTTATATAATAATAATAATTATTATTATATAATATTATTTTTTTACTACTTTTTTTCAAGGCAGGTTTGTAGGGATAGATATATTTGGCACTTCGTGCTCTCTGTCTACCCCGTAAGGGACCTGGTGTGAGGATATGTATGCATGTATGTATGTTATAACTTTTTAATTTCGTAAAATAATATTGACGTATGTAAATGTATTGTGTTGCTAAGCATTACCTATTCTAACAAATTGTAATATCTGTGGAAAAATTTCAAATGGAAATCGTTGAAGTAAAATAAAGCTGAACGCATCTCGAGCAATAAAGCTGATATCGAATCAAGTTGTTTAGGAACTCGACGATTCAGATCACAATGTAGCAAATCCAATAAAATTCAAAAGATGACTGAACATAAAAGAAACAGGTGGCCAGGTGGAAGTCCGCTTCGAATAGATTGTGAATTTAGTACAATAGAAGGTTGCTATGGAAACGGAATCAAAGGCAAACAACCTCGCTTCTCACGGCTCCCAATATTATCAGCATAACGACCAATAAAAGTCAAGAGCGTTTGCCACACAAATTGTACGTACGTGAGTTGTAACTGCTTAAATTGGATTTTTAGAGAACTATCTTGGCACCATGTATTCAGAGATTAATGTGAAGTCCTATGTATAAACGTGACATGAAAGTTTTAACTCTACCGTTTTTACTACTTTTCCTCTGATTTATGTAATTATAACAACGATTGCGTCGTTGGTCGTTTTGGTTGCAATCGCGACAGCCGATCGAGAGGTCCTGGTTTTAAAGCCCGGTTCGGGTACTATTAGAGTTTTCTAATTAAGATTTTGTAATAGTGGCTCGGAGTCTGGATTTGTGCCCGGTATATGGCAATAGGTTCCATAATGGGTCGTAAACATAACTAGTGAAACGTGGGAGTGTACTGTAGTACTACATTCCTCTGTCTACCTCTTCGGGGATTACAGGCATGATGTTACGTTACGTAACTAAATATTTATTTCAGCCAATGAGAGAATTTTTCTTTCTCTGAAACAACATTAAATATTGAAATTGCCGTAGAAATACAAATACAACTAATAGAAAGAATATTTAACGATAAAAATTTTGATCGTGCGACCTTTCGCAATCTATACACGGCTTAGGGTCAATTCGTTTCACTGTTTAACCCCGAGGAGAGCTTATTGAAATTTATATGCCCATCCATTTTACTAATTTCACCAAAGTCCTCCATTTCATCAAAGTCATATTTGAGAGGTGGATTAGGGTGGAATTAATTGGCAAAGCTATTAACCTTGTCATAAATGATGCCTGTTGGTTCATGAAAGATATCTCCACTTAAGCTTTAATAAGAACTTACTTGATGGATGTTTAACTTAAAGTTGCCGAGATTCTTGGTCATCGTTATTCATCTAATTTTATCACTACAAATTTGTTGAATGTTTTTTTAATTACTTACATATATTTTCATTCATGGCTGTTCGTTATCATACTTTTTATCTACATATATGGCTCCCTATAAATTTTAAAGCATTCTGTTTAACTTTTCACGGTAGCCTATCATATATTTAACGAAATGAGTCGAACAACAGTATAAATGATACAAACGTATGATAACACAAATTGGCCGTTATATCAGAGTAAAAAACGAAATTTTCGAGAGCATGTAATGGTACACCTCGAACAATCCGTGTTGAACATTACAACATCTCATTTTAACAATCTTGATGACTAAATCGTTGACGGTGTAATTATTGTTCACGCAGCTATTGTTTTAACAAATCGTAACCCGACTGAATTGAAAATCCCCTATTCCAATGTGTAGTACTCTAAAAGGACAAGTTTTGGAATTGGTGGTTTTAGTTCTCCCCCAAATTTAGAACATGGAAGTAACACGCAAAGTAATTCCATTTAAGATGTTTATCTGTTCAATAGATGGTTATACATATAGTTACGAATTGAGTTTAAAAACTTCACAACGTGAAGGTTATACGGTTTGGATATGGACTGAGTAGTTCGGAATATACAAGAAAATGTATGTAACTTTAATATTTTGTTATCGTTCAACTATTCAGTGTCTTTCACTAAAAAAATTCTTACATTGATTAAGAGCTTTTGATGTTATGTGCCTATTAGAGTAAGTTTAAAATATTCATGTTTTAGAATAGGGTTACTACAGCAATTTTAAGTGTAAAACGTCTATTACACAGTCTCTCTTTAACCACTAGCGTTTAACTATTGATTGTGTAGCTCGTTTACAAAATAAAAGATTTTAATAACATGATGATATACAATATACAAATTAAATTAAATTAAATTAAAGATATAGTCCGTTTCCAATTTCTGTCCGCTCCGCTTATCACTAAAATCTCAGTCAAATTGAGGTGCGTGATTTGTATAATGAAGACCGCTGGAATAATATCGCGTTTCGTGAAATAATAACTAACAAGTGTAGAAACCGATTATTTACATTATATCATTATGCCAGTGTGTGATTTTTGGGATTTGCGTCTTAATTACTTATAATTTTGAGGTATACGTAACAAGTTTCGTATTTTATTATCACATGGATAATTGTCTGGTTTTAGGTCACTTTTTATTGGTAACATCGCGCCTGTAATCCCCGAAGAGGTAGACAGAAAAATGTAGTACCTACGCTCCACGTTTCACCAGTTACGTTTACTTCCCACCATGGTGTAGGAGATGAGCCTAGTGAATACCGGGCACAAATCAAGACTCCGAGCCACTACTAGAAATTTCTACTAGGAAATCTAAGGTAGAAAAATCCAATATTACCGTACCCGGGAATCGAATCCAGGACCTTCCGATCAGCAGTCGCGCTTCGTAACCACACAACCAACGAGGTAGTCACTTCATGTTGTTTGATCATGCTAATATATATATTATATAAACGCTTAGAGAGTGTCGGACGTGTGCTGGTTAAGCCAACTTGAACTAAGACTTCAAGTTTTAAGCTTCGTAATAGAGACATCGTAATTCCTATCCTAAAGTCCAAGTTGGGTGCATCATGTATACGTCATCATGTATACATGTAAATTTATATTCTTAGTTAAATCCTGAGACACCGTTGATTACACTACACTGAAAATGACATGCTTACAGAATCTCAGCCGCAGAGAGTCACGGTTGCTTCTCCTTCTCATGTAACGTCTCACTGAAAATGAAATATCTTGGAAAACCAGCACACGATCCCAAACTAGACAACGACTGAGCTATGACAGGTGATAAAGTATATATAAAATACATACTTATACATATGATTTTATACGCAAGTACCTAACATACATACATATATTTGTACTTAGCACATAATTTTCCTGGTGTGAAACGAACTTACATTTCCTATTTCGTTATTCAGGATCACTAACCATTGATCTAATAGGCCAGACAGCCATTATATGTTAGTGGAAGGAAATGAAACAAGATAATTTTAATTCTATGAAATATAAAGATATATTTCGTATCGAAACACAAACAACACGTCGAGATGGTCTCACATTTTACGTTTCTATATTCCGTCTACGCTCGCTTCTTTTATTTCTAACGTTTCGATTTCAAGGGAACTCGACGCAGCAAATTGCGAAATAAGGCTGCATTCTTGAGAGAATTTAAAAATGAATGTTACAGTGAAAGAGGGAAAAATATGCTTTATCTTACCGGCATGGTACATCTGACTTTGATGTATCCACAAATACGACGACAGAGCGAACTTTGTAAAAGGACGGACGACATTTTATCCGTTGTTACAAATCTTGTGTAAAATAGAATAGAATGAACTTATGGAGCCGTATATACAGTAGAATGTAAACTTCATTTTTTAGTACTATCATTATGAATATTAATTAACAACTAAATTCTAGAATATTCGATCCAGCAAACTAGATTAATAAGTACATAAATGTCTAGATAGCAGAATTTAAGTTTTTATCTAATAACGCCTTAAAGATTTGAGTTCGGATGAGCAATAATAAGAGCTATCAAAAACCAGTTACAAAATGACGTGAAGGTTTCCTTTTTATCGTAACAGATGGCGGTGTACCTTAATCCTTTGCAAAGTATTAATGATCTCCTAATTGCGTAAAAACGTTCAATAATGACAGATAGTTATTCGAAGGCTCTGTTGTAGGCGGGATATACTTCCATTACAGTGCATGCGATTCTTGCACATATCGGGAAGTATTAAGGTATAAATACGCATGCATGAGTAGCAGATGCGCGTGGTACTGTACGTTTGCTTCGTAAGTGGCGTGCAATTTTTATATTTTATAGAGAGTAATTAGCTGTTTTACTTTAAAAATATACACTTACAACGACATCTATTAAGATTTTTTTGTCATCAATCAAATTTAAAGGAAACATGAATCACCTTTAGAATTTTACAAGTTTTAAATCACGTATTCTGAAACTACGGAATTATAAATAAAATGAACTCAAGCAAACCCATGGTGTACAGCCAGTTAAATAAAGGAGCTTATTAAGGTCAAGATTATATTGCACAGCTCATTTATATTTGACATTCGCCGTACAGTTTGGTGTAAACCTAACACCCACATGCAACAACATGCCTTTTAAAGCAAGTTGACATCACACTGTATATGGCAACGATCAAATTTCAACCATAAATATCGAGTTTGATTACAATATTTAATAGAGTTGACCTCTTCTACCGTTGGGCAACTTTATGGTGTTTTTCCTGGTTTATCTTCATTAATATAATATCTTCAACCTTCCTTTTGTTATCTTCACGGAAATGAAAATATAGCGAAAACATCGCGGCAACAGTCAAATAAACGTTTCTACATCCTACGGTTGGACACGGGTCTCGAAGATACGAATCAGTAGTAAATTCCTGCCTCTCCTAGATTTGGAAACCTTCAATTTTTCAGGTCTATAGGCCCTATAACAGTGTCTGATGATTGTTACTTAGTGAAAACAACTGTTTAATGCTTAATGTGCCTTCATAAGGCAGATATTTATGGCCATTTACCACAATCAGCCATTCATCCACGTGTCCTACCACGCCAGAGCTTGGTTCAGTTTGCAAATGCCTATAAAGACATTTTTAGTCAGAATTATAAATGCTACGATGCTGTTGGAAAGGTTTGATTAAATTTAAATAAAAATGAAAATAACATAACATTTATTTTAAATATAAATGATGATTAATAAATAATTATAACAATATTTAATTCATACATCTGTGTATACTTTTACATGAGATACAAGTTAATCAGATACATACGTTTAACACGGAAAGTAACTATTTCGATTTCTTTCTTACATTTTAGTAGCATTACTCGACAAACCACACCATTTTCTATAACTCGAACTAACGTTATTGAAAGTCAGATATTTTCGAAGCAATAAATCTAGCGATAATGAAGGAGTCGATTCGTTCTAAACGACTTTGTGGTTTTTATTCGTTTCTTTTTTGCGGCAAGGTGCTCCGTTCCGTCTTTCGGTTTTAATACTCAGCGGATTTTGATTTTAAATCCGTCATGATCGGTTTTAGTATCGGTCCTGCAGGATTCGAGAATTTTTCATTTTATATCCTATCACCATTCTACGATAGTGATAATCTTATCACTCACTCTTATCACATCGTATCTGTAGGGATAAAGATAATTGGTATGGGGTTCTCTCTGTCTACCTTGTAAGGGACCTGACGTGATTATATATTAATAAATTTGTCAATACCTATAATAGTACATATTAATAACTTTATCAATACCTATAATAGTACAATATTTTAATTTTCCATTTTAATTTTAAACTTTCGTAATTGTGCAAACAATATGTCTCTAAGTGTCTACTTTTCGAATTATAGATTTTTAATGTTAGGTTTTGTTTTTGTATTAATATCTTTCGATGATCACTATAAATTGTATTACCTGGCACAGTTCTGAATGCTCTTATAATTTGAAGTATTTTTTCTTGGTCTGTTTCAAAATGGTCTATTAGTATATTTTAACAACAATGTCCAATATCACTCTTATCTACTTTCACGTCGACAGTGCAGATTAGATTTCAGTTGAAAGTACCTAATAAAGGTTGGAGTTTCCCCAAAAATCCACGTTACTTTATCATATCCCGTGCTCACTCTGTGGAAACTTCCAAATGTTTCCCTTTTTTGTTATTATGTATATTTTAACGTGTATTATCGTAAATTTCTTTAACGTTTCCTTTTGCAGTAACATTTTCTTTTGCCTTTTGTATGAGTAAAGAAGGTAGGTAATATTGAGGTCCTTTGGAAGATTTATTCTTGAAGGAACGGGCGCGGTCCGGATGGAGACTATTATTATGGGATACTTTGAAACTAATCATTGATTATTTGTTCGCTGCTCCTTTAATATTATCTTCTTGCTTTACGAGTTAAGAAAATTTTCTATTTATCTTAATTTTTACAATTCGTTACTATTGTAAAGTATTTTTATATATTACATTCGTTTCATTTTATTAGAAAATGCTTATATTTCATATAAATCTAAGAATCTAATGGCTTTTATCATCCCGCAGTAGATAGAGAGTTCAAACAGGAAGTTATTACAAAAAACCCTTTTCCTGTAAGCGTAGAAAACGTACAGCTCGCTGTAATTATTAAACCTATATTTTCTGTAATGGACGACGTCGATTTGATACAAATATAACTTGCAATTACCTCGCCTACTTGTGATGTTATCTACTACATACACGTAACTGCCACCTTTGGAACAACAGATTTTGGTTGGTATGTAAGTAACAATTCGATATTTTATTTTATGGTAGTTAATGAGTAACAAATGTATTGGTAATTCTATCCATTATGGTAAACTGTCCTCTATTCATGTATATAACGATTACCATGCCCTCCACAACACACCTACTAATGCAAACACTAGTTAGCGAACTACATATATCTAGGCAGGTAAACCTAATTGTCCTACCACTGTAAAATATATGTGTGACTGTAGTGTTACATAACTGTACTGCGTTCACAGTAAGCAAATATAATTCTTTCTCCTAAAAAAACTTTTGTTAGTGCGAAGGCAAATTACTAATACATCTATAAGAAGTGTTAGTATAAACACATAACATAAAGGAAGAAATATAGGCAACGCCGTGTAGCTCCACAGTACCAATATAATATGAAATCGGAACGAACGGAAAACGAAGCGAAATCAAATCAAATCCGACGGAACCAAGCCATACTACAAAATACTTCATAACCTCTCTCATGTTTGTTTAGACCGTGTACACATTGATTTTTTGCTGCGGTTCAGTCGCGAAAAAACCACTACCTTACTTTTTCTTGTGCAGCCCCTTCGATTTTTTAATAAATTTTACGACATTCCAGTTCACGTTTCACATTTATAGCGCACAGCCTTTATATAACTTATTCTTTTTACAAAAAAATGGTAGCTATAATATAGCCATGAAATACGTTGCGTATTTTTGTGTCTATATGGTTCAAGAAATTTATCGGGACATTTTAATAAATACCCCTATCGTCTTTCGCTTATGAAAGCGCCCTTACGAATACATCCCACCTTCATTGATGTAACGTTCCAAGTCAACATTAAACGTGACGTTGCTTTGTTTGCGGCGCTCCCGTACTAAACAACGCTCATTGAACAAAATCATTGTGTCAAAGGAAATAATAATTACGCACTGTATTACAAAGGGAAGGTGGTTCAGTTCGTGTTAAATAAAATGATACATCATACGAATTTTCGAATATGAAATGTCACAAATTAAGAGCCTGTTTTCCGCTTGATGAAACACGAGAAAGCTTCTAAGGATCGGTTTCTTTGTATATGTATATACGATTTATATTATTACGCTGAGGCCTGTTCGTATAACTCTTTATATTTAATTACAGGTTTAATAGGTTTTAGTTTTAAAAGTTATACTCAACGTTATTCTAAACGACGTCAAAAGTAAAAATAAATCTCGTAATACCAATAGATTCATACATTAGCTTACAGGAAATACCCGAAGTTAATATTTTCGTAAATAGTCGGTTAGAGTCAATAAACATTCTTGCTACATAAACACAATAGCTCCTTAAGTCATAAAAGACTTATCATAAACCTAAAGTCATTTTTGTTACCGTTTTTCACGCACACATAAGAATTTATAGCGAAAAATATTATAATATTCCAGTGGTTATACCTCGGAATATTCCGATATATATTGCATATAAAGTGAGGCAAGCGAAGCGAAATTTTATATGAGCCCTTCCCTGGAAGCTTCGTAATTTAAAGCAATAGGGAAGCAAGTGGTCATGGAGGTAACCACGGTCGCTCTGGGGGAGGCGCAACCAACCATGCAGTGGATGCAAAGCTATAACCATACGTATTATTAAGTTACGCTTGTGTTCCAAGTGTACGTTAGGTAGATTGGGACGGAAACATTAAGAAAGAGCTATTTGGAGTAGCAGAAAATAGTCCACATAATAAAAGTTGACGTCGAAAAGTTAAGGGATAAAATATCTTTTCAAACACGCGACGTATTAACTTTCTAGTTTGTTAGTAAAAGGCTAACAGATAAATAACTATCTATATTAAATATGTATTCGTAATTACTGCCTACCTTGTTGGTTGTGTTCGTTTCAAACGCGATTGTCGATGGAGAGGTCCTGCGTTCAAATCTCGGGTCGGGTACTATTGGAATTTTCTAACTTAGATTTTCTAGTAGTGGCTCGGAGTCTGGATTAGTACCCGGTGTATGGCAATAGACTCCACCTATTCCATAATGGGATGAAAAGTACTGGTGAAGCGTGGGATTGTACTAAGTGTAGTAGTGGAGTGCCTCTGCCTACCTTTTCGGGGATTACAGGCGTGATTACAAAGCTGATTATAGATATCGAAAAGTATATAATTGGAAACACTTCATAAGATAGGCAGTGGGCAAAAATGCGCAAATGATTACAGCAGTCCATCCACATAGCGACTAACCATAGGATTCCAGCATTTTACCGTAAACTTTAATAATACACATTCTTTATGCACCAGAGACGGAGATAATAGAAATTTAAATATCTGGATCGGAAATATCAGAATACATGAATGGTGTCCATGTGAATGATAATACACTAACCGCACATATGGACGATAAACTATGAATAATACATCGGATACATTCTGTTATCATTTTTGGTTTTGAAATCTGGGTGGATACTTTATAAAAATTTGGCCGGTCATTCAACCACGGTAACAGACGGGATACTTACACAGATAAATTTTAAATCCATATAACTAACTTTGCTGGGTGTACGAGTATATGTGTAAATAGGATTTCGTTCATATATTTGTTAAAAAAATGTATCATTTGAAAAAACGAAATTTCCAAACATTACTGTTGGCACGCGCTCAATCTCAAGATTCATATTTCGATGTCATATAGTACCATACATAACATCACGCCTGTAATCCCCGAAGAGATAGGCAGAGGAGTGTAGTACACTCCCACGTTTCACCAGTTACGTTTACGTTCCATCATGGAATAGGTCTCTTGCTACATCGGGCACAAATCCAGACTCTGAGCCACTACTAGAAATTTCAAGTTACAAAAATCCAATAGCACCCGACCCGGAATTTGAACCCAGGACCTCCCGATCGGCAGTCGCGCTTGTAACTAACACGACAAACGAGGCAGTTATATTTATAGTACCAGATTTGAACATAATAAATTTGACAGTTGTGTAATGTTGTCTTGAACATTTTTTTCTGATTAATTAAACAAAACCAAACCAGTACATCGTACAAAATGCACCAGAAGAGAACAAAACTTTTTGTGTAATACCATAATTGTATTAAAGATAGAAGAAATGTAATACATTTTTCTAAATTAAATTTTAATGCTAATGATGGTCCTTTTTTTTCAGGTAAGCGTTCATCACAAGCCATCGAAGTCATGACTCAGGAGGTAACGGTGAACGAGCGTGGGCATTGTCCGGACGAAAATCTTAATACAAACCAAAAACATCGCTAAACAACTTATTAACCGCTTAATTCTCAAGACCATTATCTGATACGTTTGTTATATGATTTTGGAATTCGAAATATCATTCGCGTATACCGGTAACATCGAGTGATAGATAGCAAGAAACACTTTACAAATCAACGAATTGTGTTTGTTATATTAACGATGTTTAATAAGCCATTGATTTTTATGATGAATGGTTTTCTTCGACACATTCTATCACAGGACGTGACTACCACGCGTTCTTTATTATTCATCGGACCATCAATAACGTACGTCGTTTACACTCTAAATAACACGAGAGTTCACTGGAAATGACATGTCCTAAGCACTCATTTCTCGCGTGACACAAAACATATGAACGCATATATTTTTGTCACCTGTAAAAATCTTGTGCGTCTAACCACGTCGATTTATTCAATATATATGTATACTTTGTACCGAAAACATCGGGTTCAATAGCCTCATTATCAAGCTCTCGCGAATAATATATGGGACAAATTTTGCGTGCGATACGACTGAGCGATTTCGTCACGTTGGCGTCATTCGATCAAATATTCGATACAGATTTTCATTTTTAGAATTAATCTTCCACGCTATTCTCGACGCTTATGTATGTATGATACACGCCATATTTGTGTAAATCAATTCGGATGGTCTGTAGGCCGTCGCATGAACATGTATACTTTTTATAATGCCAGTCTTGTCAATAAGAGGTTAAAGGTTAATAAACTGAAGGAGGACGTTCAGTGACTTTTAATTTCACATTTAAAACAATATTCGTCCGTTGATTAACGTAATTATGAATCTCGCCCGAATGAAATTCTAGTCCATGTTCTGTAATGTGACTGATTTGGCGAAGTGTTTAGGATTCAGCGTATCGCTATGACGCAGTAGCGGGGTAAACGACGTGTATCAACTCGAGAGTAACCTTTTGCGACATTCAAGTTTAATACCTGTAAACCATTTTTTTACGATGTCTCTGAATCCCTTGTAATCCTTTAATTATTATTATTTATTTATCGGCATTTTTATTTCGGTAAGAATCTATCTCTGTGTCGCTTTATAGCGATTTTCTTAATATATTTTTTAACGATTCAGTCAGGCTGAAAGCCTGTGTCAATGAACTGAGATTTCAATGAACTGCAAAGTAGGCTTGAAGCTAAATCCTATTGCCTTTCGGAGGTCATTAAACTTCTGATAGTTTTTGCGTTGAAATTAATGAATGCATTTCTCTTATTAATCGTACGTTTAACTGTTTAAATGAAATAAGAAATATTAACATCAGTGCAAAGACCTCGCTTGATTTGAACAGTTTCTGGTGTGGAAGCGATCGTAAAACGTCTTTGAGAGAAGCAACACGTTTCGGCCCAGAAAATTGGGAGCCGGTTGAAGGTATAATTTTCGTAGTAGCATTTTTCGGTAACGTGAAATATTAATTTCAAC